>JBBMFX010050739.1:0-25216 GCA_037832545.1 Rhabdalestes septentrionalis
GCTTCACTTGGAAGGTTCCCGAACGTGCAGACTCAGCGCTATTCCCATACAACAGCGCCCTCTATGGCTGGAAGTACAGATGACAGTCATAGGGAAGCTCAATTGTCCTTTACACATTTGAAAACTTGACAAGTCAAATGTGATTAGTCACTTGGAAAACCAAATTGCATGTTTATCCAACCATACCCGCCTCTCCTTACATCAAATCATTAGTTGCCCATTAGTTGTCAATCAAACAGTTGTGCTACTGTCAAGCTTGATGAGTCAGGGGTGATGATTCAGATTTGGAATTGGATTCAGATTCAGATTCAGATAATGTGAGAAAGGCAGATACCATGGTAGCCATACAAATAAGAGGCTGAAAACTTACTATTTTCATGAAGAGTCGGAGAAAGACACTACAGCACTTTCTATCCTTGTTGGGTGAAATCCAGGCTTTCATGGAAACAAAACCAACTTTACCACGTAAAAAAAATACTAACTATTCGCTAATGATAGGTAAAACAGCCTTACTCTGTTTGGCTCCTTTTTGAACATATGTTGGACACTCTGCGATAATGATGCTGCTGCTGCTTTCTCTTCATCTCTCCCGCTCTTTTCACCCCATATTGATGCCGCTTAAAAAAAAAAAGCCAGTTGCTTCGCAGTGGGTTGTTTATGTCACCATCAAGGAGAATCACATAAGTGGTTATAAGGGCTTAAGTTTGGTTTAGATTTCACTAGGGATTCCAATTATTATGCATCATTATTTAAAATAATTTATAAAAAAACAAAAAACAAATTTGGGACCTTTGGCTGGGTGGGGGGGGTTCGTTCGAACCACCGAACCCCCCCTGGCTACGGGCCTGCTTCAATACCCTCTTCACAGACAGAACATAAGACATGAGACATAAGACAAAATAGTGCAGCAGCAATAAATAATCACACTGCTGTACCCTGCCTCCTAAAATCCAGTACCATTTCTTTTGTTTCGCTGAAGGCGAATGAGAGATTGTTCTCCTGGCACCACTCTGCCAAGAGTCTCACCTCCTCTCTGTGGGCCGCCTCATCGTTGTTGCTGATCAGGCCCACAATGGGGGTATCATCAGCAAACTTGGTGATGGTTAGGTGTGAGCAAAGCGGCCGCAATTCTGTATTTGTATTTGTTGAAAGGGGAAAATTATTTGTATTTGTATTCGAGTAAAATTCATAATGCAATGTGCAAACTATGTCTGCCCCCCCAATCTACTCCTGAATTTGATGTGTGATGGGGGTGTGGGGGAGGTACAATATCTAAAAGTGAAAGTGATCAATCGGTCATATATGAACACACCACTGCACACAGTGTGAACAGCATGAAATTCCTCCATTGTTTTTATCCCATTGACCAAGTAAAGCAGTGGGCAGCCATGAACTCTTCACCCTGAGGGCAGTGTACAGGGGAGTGGCGTGTGGGGACGTACCTTACTCAGTCGTGTGTAAACAAGGAGTACAGCATTTGGCTCAGAATGGTTCCTGTGGCGTGCCAGTGTTGAGGGTCATTGTGCTTGAGGTGGTTTTGCTGATCCTCACATCCAGGGAGCAGTGTGTGGGGACGGTACCAGGGAGCAGCGTGTGGGGGCGGTACCAGGGAGCAGCGTGTGGGGGCGGTACCAGGGAGCAGCGTGTGGGGGCGGTACCAGGGAGCAGCATGTGGGGACGGTACCGGGGAGCAGTGTGTGGGGATGGTACCAGGGAGCAGCGTGTGGGGACGGTACCGGTAAGCAGTGTGTGGGGGCGGTATCGGGAGCAGCATGTGAGGACGGTACCAATAAGCGTGCCAGTGTTGAGGGTCATTGTGCCAGAGGTGTTTCTGCTGATCCTCACATGCTGCGGTCTGTTGGTGAGAAAGTCCAGAACCCAGTGACACAGCTCCTTGATCAGCTTGGAGGGGATAACCATGCTGAACGCAGAGCTGAAATCCACAAACAGCAATCTGGCATAGCAGTTCTTATTGTCCAGGTGAGCCAGGGTGGTGTGAATGGTGTATGGGATGGCATCTTAAGTGGATCAAATTCAAGTGGGGGATGTTTATTCTGTTAAAGCTCTTTTTTACGGCCGCAGCAGACGGTAAGAGTGACATCATGCTGGAGCTCCCTCTGGTGTGTGTGTGTTAGTGATCTCGAAAGGTGCATTACAAATGCATTCAGTTCATTTGTGAGAGATGGGCTGTCGGAAACGAGAGTATGTTTACGTGGTTTGTAGCCCGTCAACACCTTAATCCCCCTCCACATCTGACGCGCGTCAAGCGTGCAGTTAAACTGGGAGTCCACTTTTCTGCTGTACTCCCGTTTCACGTTCCCGATGGCCTTCTGGGCAAAAAGATTTGTTATGCTATATTAGGTAAATCACAGTGATATTATAACACAAACAATTGAAAACTCACTTATTAACACAAACTTAAACAATACCCAAAAGCTGCTATTTTATTTAGGTCCAGCACCATGGCTGCTAGATATAACCACTTACAAAACAAGCAAATGTTTTGGGCTTGTGTATTTAGTTCGTTAGGAGTGGATTATTTGGTACACCGTCATGCAACCTGGTTTTGTGGTTATTCCTTTCTCCATGGCTTGCTTGTTGATTTATTTTTAGGCTCTTATGCCTGATCTGGAAGCCCCCATTTCATATGGCTCCTGGTCTGGAGGCCCCATTTCCTGGCTTCTGTTCCTAAAACCCCAGTTCATGTGGCTACAATTCCTGGGGCCCCAGCTCATGTCCTGTTCCTGTGGCCCCTGCTCCTGTTCCTGAGGCCCCTGCTCCTGTTCCTGAGGCCCCAGCTGTGATATTCATATGTCAGCAATTCTTGTAAAATGTATTGTATGTATGTGTAGAAATTAGGGATGTCACATGTTTAAAAAATACAAACTCTCTAATTAATCTAAATTAATTGTGCATATTTTGCTGTAAAGGTATTTTAAAGGGGACCTGTTATGCCAAACTCACTTTAGTTAAAGTAGGTCTATACAAAACATGTTCATGAAGTTCTTTGTACAATATCATCCATCCATCCATTACCCACCCCTTTATCCCACACTCCGGGTGGGGTGGGGGGCTGGAGCCTATCCCAGCTGCTATGGGCAAAGGCAGGGTACACCCTCAACCTATCCCCAATGAAAGCATGTTTTTTAGGTGGTGGGAGGAAACCCACGTGGCCACAAGGACAAGATGCAAACTTCACACAGAAAGACATGGTACCCAAACTGGGATTCGAACCCAGGACCTTCTTGCTATGAGGCAACAGTGCTAACCCCTGCGCCACTGTGCTGCCCTTCACAAAATCACCCTCAAACAAAGAGATATGATTAGCTCTATTCTTCACAGTTTCAGACCCTTTTAAAACAAGCTGTTTAGACCGAGGGACTGATGTGATGTCAGTAGGGGGCCAATTTACACAGAACTGCCCCTTATGTGTCAAGACCCCATCCACTAGCCTATTGCTTGTGTAGGGAATTTAAAATATAATTTAGGTTTAATTTATAATTTCTCAACAGTAATGTAGTGATAAAATTTTCGCTCAATTTAGATATTTCTCCACTAGAATCAGTTTAGGCTGATTCACCCTTATATTTATGAACTGATTAATTAATAATAAATTATTCTTTGATTATTATTGAGTAATTTGGGATTTTCTATCAAGCAGGGTATTAAGGATCAGCATGAAATGTTTGGCCCGTGAACTAGTTCAGGCAGAGTACATTAATTAACCCTTCAAACTCTTCTTAATTGTGCTGTTAAAAAGAGCTTCACTTTTAGAAAAGATGCTACTTGAAAAGGGTTTTTAGCTAATTATTATTATTCTAAAGAGCATAGGCAACAAATCAGAGCTGAGAAGTGACTTCACCTTATTTGAACAAGAAACTGAATCACTGGTCATGGTAAGAAAATATTTATTTACCACACTAGACAAACACAAAACATACAAACACAGAATAAAATAAATATAACAGAGTCAGTAGTGACAGAGTGAAACAGGTTACAGAAATTACTCAAACTTTCCTGAACAGCTGCTTCATAAAGCAAGTACGGCCTAATAATCAGAAGTACATGTATTGTTGACCTTTGCACCAAAGTTATTAAAATAAAAAGGACTGTATACTTATTCAATGATCTGGGTATCTCAGGAGGGTTGAAGTCATCTGTGATCTTGCAGAAGTTGTTCAGAGTTCAAGAGGATTGGATGCAGGTTACACTTCTTGAAGTTTCAGGCCCCCATTCTTGTTTCCTGATCCCTCCATCCTTGTCACTTTTGGCCAATCAGCCAAATTCATTGGAATGTCCTTGTTGGAAGAAAAGTTTCATAACTTTCATACAGTTCTTAATTTGGTATTGAGACTTGCAGCACTGTGATGGTGATGTCAGAGGATTACAAAATGATGAAACATAGCACGCTTTTATTAAGATTAATCAGACTAATGTCCTAATTGGTATACACACACTTCAAAATGCATGAATCATGCTTATTACAATTCTCCTTTAATGATCAACAGTTATGATTTCCCAAAAGTTTAGATCTAAGAAGTTTTGCAAGTTAAAATCTAAGAAATCTCTGGTCCTATTTGTTCTCGCTGTCTGTGGCTGCATGGCCCTGAGTCAGATCTATGGTTGGCTAAGACATGATTTGAAATTTAAATAAGAATACTGTATCTAGTATTCCATGGCAATGTTTTGGAGTGACACAAGTGTTATAAAAAAAGAGATTGTACCATCCTGAGTGATTTAAGACCAAGAATGACAAGTCTAAATTTGGCAGTTTTGGAGTAATAACTCAACTCCACATCAGATTATAAGACATTTTAAAATACCAGGTTAACATAACTCATACTGAATAGTCTATCAAAGAAAACACATTTACAAGTTTAAGTAAAAGAAAAGAGGAGGAAAAAAAGTGTCTTTTGTTCTCTGGAAACTGCATGAATATTTTTAGGCTCTCTTACTTAGACCTGCAGCATGAGATGGGTGTTTAGTGTGTGTGTGAGGGCGACCAGTGTCCCGGACATATACAGTAAGGTGCACTCCGCTGGACCCCAACACCAAATGTCCCGATACTTTTGTCCACCTAGTGTACCTCTCTCTCTTTCTCCCTACCTTCCTTCTTTCAGCCTGGTCAGATAAAGAAACACTTAATCTGAGGTTAAGGACATGGATTCTAATGCAAAATCCAGAAGTTAAATGAGCAGCTTAAGCATGGGATGGTTGGGGCCTGGCCAGCAACAGCTAATTTTACACAAGGGACACAGCCTTGAAACGGCTCATTTTGAAAGAGACTGAAAGTGTCAACAATTATACTGGTATTGTCTTTTTATGTGAGAGTGATTTTGTGCAAATAAATTCTTGAACATATTTTGCATAGCCCATAAACCTATTATTACTATTTTTTATAAGGTGAATTTTACCCAATAGGTCCCCTTTAAAAATGTAGTGAATTTTGGCATATAAGTAAATTAATAATTAAAATTACAGACTTTCAATATCTCTTTTGTTTAAGAACTATTTTTATTTTAAATTTTACCCTACTTATACCATAGAAGATGCACTTGGATGAACAGTCTATATAATGTTTACCTTTACCTTTTTTAAGAGTAATGTATTAAGATGAGTTTAAAACTAAATAAAGGTGTTTAGGAACTCTACAAGATCATTAGCAATTTGCAAACAGCCCATCCTGAAGGATTTTAATAATCAAGTCAAGTCAAGTATTTTGTATTGTCATTTCTACCTTATATACAGTTCATAGTAAAAACGAAACAACGTTCCTCCAGGACCATGGTGCAACACACTAGCAGAACAGAACACAACAGAACAGAAACAGAACACAAGTGCAAACAATACAAGACAATGTTCAGTGCAAAATTAATGGCTACATTCAGGGTGAATACAGTATTGAAAAGTAATATATATTTAAGCAGCAGAGATGTGCAAAGGATGCAAAACAGAGTTTACATGTGCAAAAATGCAGGGCATCAATAAATATGTGCAATTTGGACAGCAATATTATAAATGTGCAGTTTGTGGCCACTTTACAAACCATGACAGAGTGTTTGGTTTTTTTTTTTTTACAGAATATGTAGTATAAAGAAAAATGTATAAAGAAAAGTGTCCAAATTGGTAGGGTGAGGGAGGGGAGGGGGTGATTGGTGGTGTGTGTATATGTGTTTCTATGATTCAGTTACGGTTGAGGAGTCTGATGGCCTGAGGAAAGAAACTGTTTCCCATTCTGGTAGTGGAGGCCCTCATGCTATGGAACCTTTTTCCAGATGGGAGGAGGGAAAAGAGTGTGTGTGAGGGGTGAGTGGGGTCGTCCACAATGCTGGTGGCTTTGCGGATGCAGAGTGTGGTGTAGATGTCTGTGATAGAAGGGAGAGAGACTTTAATGATCTTCTCAACTGTTCTCACAACCCTCTGCAGGGTCTCGCAACCCGAAACATTGCAGTTCCCGTACCCGGCTGTGATGCAGCTGCAGAGAATACTCTCTGTGGTCCCTCTGTAGAACATGGTGAGGATCGGGGGTGGAAGGTGTGTTCTCCTCAGTCTCCGCAGGAAGCAGAGCTGCTGCTGAGCTTTCTTGGTGATCAAACTGGTGTTGAGGGTCCACGTGAGGTTTTCCGTGATGTGAACACCAAGGAACTTGGTGTTCTGGACAATCTCCACCGATGAGCTGCCGATGTTCAGCAGGCAGTGATCATGTTGTGCCCTCCTGAAGTCAACAACCATCTCTTTCATTTTCTCCACGTTCAGGGACAGGTTGCTGGCTCTGCACCAGTCCGTCAGCCGTTTCACCTCCTCTCTGTACGCTGCCTCAACTTTCCCGCCTATCAAACCCACCACAGTTGTGTCATCAGCGAACTTGATGATGTCTCTGAACTCACATTCTCTGAACACTTCTCATATCTGGTGCAGGGTCTGGTGGTCATAAACATGTGTACCAGCTAATTGGATGCACATGTTTGGCAAGTTCCGCCATCTTGGTTATAATGCCACACTCAAAACAGTTTTACCCAAATTTCACCAGAACATTGACTTTGCAAAAATAGGGGACAACATGTTAGACCTTGTTTACAAAAACGTCCAGCATGCATACAAAACTGCTTTGACTGCTTTGAATGTGGTTTAGAGAAGCTGCAACATACACAAACAAGGTAGACCTCGAAGAGTACACAACATCAGTGGCAAGCTACATTAGCGATTGCATTGAGGACATCACTGTCTCCAAGACCATCATCACCCGAGCAAACCATGGTAATCTGCAAAGTTACGCAATGAAAATCAAAAACTCTACATTTAAATAAAAAAATAGGGAAGCTTACACTACAACCAGAGCAGACCTGTCACGGGCCATCAAGGAGGCAAAGCAGGAGTATGCAGTGAAGATCAACACACATTTCACAAATTCAAACAATCATGGCTACAAGCCAACACCACTGGCCTGCAGCAGCATTCCCTCCCTGCCAGGTGAACTGAATGAATTATTTGCACGTTCTGAGGCAGCAAACAAAGTGCCAAAAAAGAAGATGTCCCCCTCCCTCATGACCAAGTACTTTGTCTGTCCACAGCAGACGTCAGGTTGACACTTTGCAGAGTAAACCCACAAAAGGCTGCAGGACCTGACAGGTGCTTCAGGCGCTGACCAGCTTGCAGACATCTTCACAGGCATCTTTAATACATCACTGAGGACAGAGGACTGAGTATAGACCCGCTGCAGTTCGCTTATAGCACAAACCGCTCCACAGATGATGCGATGTCTCTGCTCTCCACCTTTCTCTCTCCCATCTTGCCAAAAAAGTCAGAATGTCAGAATGCTGTTTGTTGATTTCAACTCATCTTCCAGCACAGTCATTCCCCAGAAACAGGTAAAGAATTTGAACCTACTAGGAAAGAATTCTTCCAGGATCCTCAGACCAAGTATAGCCTCACCACATGGATGTGTGCTTAGTCCACTGCTGTTCACCCTGCTGACACATGACTGTACTGCACAGTACAGCTCAAATCACATTATCAAATTTGCAGATGACACAACAGAAGTGGGTCTCATCTCCAACAACAATGAGTTTGAATACAGATAGGAGGTATGACAGCTGGTGTACTGGTGCCAGAACAATAACCTGTCTCTAAATGTTCAGAAGACAAAAGAGATGGTTGTTACCTTCAGAAAGAACTTAGCACCCCAGACCCCATTGCACATCAAAGGATCTGCTGTTGAGATAGTCAATAGTGTGAAGTTCCTGATTGTATACATCTCAGAAGGTCTCTCCTGGAACCTGAAAACCAACAACATCATGAAGAAAGCCCAACAATCTCTTCAATTTTTTGGAAGCTGAAGAAAGCCAGTCTTCCACCTCTATGAAAAACACATCATTTGACATGCGAACAGCATCGTGAAGGACACTTTCCACCCCTCACATGCATTGTTCTCTCTCATTCCATCTGGGAGATGGTTTCGCTGCATCAAAACTATATCTGCCAGACACTGCAAGAGATTTTTCCCCCAAGCAGTCAGAGCCCTCAACTTACTGCCACCAAAGGACTAATAAACACTTTCACAAACAAAGACTATTAATTATTTACAATCAACACAGGAAAGACACTACAAACTGGACTGTTTACCCTCAAACAATATACATTAAAGCACTGTACAAACAAACACACCACAAATTTGACTTCCACTTTCAAACAGTATTCACCAAGAGACTCAATAATAACTACACAAACCTTCACAAATGCACAACAAAATGGATATTGGGTCAATATACTTCTTTGCAGATCTCAGTCACATGGTTACTGAACACACCTACCTCATGTAATATTTGCACACTGAACAATTTGCTCATGTCCTTGTATTGCCTATCCACAATATAAAGAAAATAATCAGAACTTAGTATCCAAATACCACCTGCACAACACCTCACTTTACTTGAATCTTGAATCATGTTTAGAGTTTGTCACGAGGATAGATACAAATGACTGAAAGTTGCCCAGTTGGGGTATGACAGAAGAGCCCCAGTGTAAAAGGTAAGAAAGAGCTTTTATGAACCAGAGTACTCACAGCACATAGAGGAGTAGAGAGTTGACACTGATCAGGCATGAGAATCCAGTGTCTGTGTGTAGAGGAACACTTATTTCCAGTTTCAATTCCTTAAGGATGAGTCTTTTCTGAAATGATCTGGTGTGTGCTAGAGTACCCACCCCCCTAGGACTGTCACCAGACAGCAGGACCACCGCCAAAGATCGGAGGAGACAGAGGAGCAGGGTCCTGCGGAGACAGAGGAGGAAAGAAGGCAGGTTTAAGTTGTGACATATGGAAGACTGGATGGATCCAGAGAGAGGCAGGCATCTGAAGCTGGAAGGTGACAGGGTTAATCCACTTGGTGATCTTTTAGGGGGCAATAAAGCGGGTTGAGAACTTCTTTGAGTCAATGTGGAGTCAGATGTGGCGAGTAGAGAGGTAAACCCTATAACCAACATGGGACAATTGTCCCAGAGTGTGCCCGGCGGTGATGTATAGTGTTGTATAGTGAGCGTTGGCAAATAGGATTCAGTCGCAGGGTCACTTCCAGATCCACCAGCACCTGCAGACCAACTGTTAGACAGTTGGTACATCTGCCTCCAGTTCCTGATGTTCAAACATCAGAGGGTGGAAACCATTGCATACCTCGAAATGGCTGAGTCCAGTGGCAGAGGAGATGAGGAGGTTGTGGGACAGTTATGCCCAGATGAGGTAGTGTGCCCAGGAGCACTGTCGGTCGGCCACAAAACATTTAAGCACACCATCTGTTTGTTACCCCCACCCCCGTATGACCATCAGTCTGGGAATGGTACCCAGATGACAAACTGTTGATGATATTGACCAGAAGGCAGAAGGCCTGCCAGAACTTGGCCATGAACTGGAGCCCTCTGTCCGAAACGATGTCCTTTGGGAACCTATGCAGTTGGACTACGTTCTCTGGAACTAGTTCAGCAGTGGTCTTAACTGTGAGGAGTCTGGCCAGATCCACCAGATGCACAGTTTTGTCGACTATGGTGCGAATGGTATCCTTGCCTTGAGTGTTGGGGCTTCCACTCATGAAAGCCAGGGTAATGTGAGACCATGGCCGATAAAGAACAGGGAAAAGAGAAAGAGTGCCAACAGCAGCAGGATTACGTATTTTGGAGTGTAAACGTAGTTCACAAGCCTGGACGAATGTCTTGGTGTCATTTGCTGTTCTGGGTAACCAGAGGCTCTTTAGAGGAGAGAGAGGGTGCATGAAGTGCCAAGGTGGCCAGCTAGGGTAGAGGAGTGATCCCACTGGAAAGCCTCTTGAAGGACTCCTTGTGGAACTTACAACCGTCCAGCGGGTGTGTTGACCAATGATGGTTCTAAGGCGTGCCCCTGGCAGACTGTGTATTCTAACCCCCACTGGAGAGAAGCCAGAATGACATGAGCTGGCAGGACAGGCATGGGGTACGCCCTGAGACTCTCTGACTGATGTTGGCGAGAGAGTGTGTCAGCTTTGGCGTTCTTGGTATGAGAGGTGGAAGTTAAACTGTTCAAAGAACAAGGCCTACCATGCCTGCCTGGGGTTGAGCTGTTTGGCAAGCTGGTTAGAAATGAGGTTTTGCTTATCAGTCCAGATTGTGAATGGGTCACTGCCATTCTGGAGCCAATTATCCTCTAGAGCCCACTTGATGGCCAACAACTTGCGGTCCCCTACACAATATCATTGCTGAGTGGGATTAACTTTTCTAGAGAAATGCTACAGTTTCTGATCAGGACCTCCCTGTGAGTTGACACTAATTGGGCATGAGAGTCCAATGTCTGTGTGTTGCTTCCTGTTTAAATGCCCTATGGGAGAGTCATTTCTGAAGCCGATTGACCTTATGTGATCTAGTGCATTTGACAGGGTTAGACTAAAAAATAGACAGCTTTAGACATTCTTACCACATCAAAAATTCATGTTTTTTCACAATTCACAGGTGTTCTTGGAACATAACTGCCACAAATTGTGGTCACATTGTTGAGCCCTCTATAGTCAACACATGAGCGGAGCCCGCACGTCTTTTGTCTTCACAAAGAAGAACCCTACACCTGCAGGGGAACCGGAGGGTCTGATGGTTCCCTGATTTAGACCCTCCGCAATGTACTCGTCCATGGCCTTCTGTTCCCCAACTGTGAGGGAATACAGATGGCTGCGGGGTGCACCATGCCTGGCTTAAGGTATATGGACAGGTGGTAGGGCCAGTGAGGAGGGAGTTTGATGGCTTTAGGTTTGCTAAATCTCCAGGCAGACCACAATACGGTGACAGGAATGGACTCCCGGTTTGCCATCGAGGGCTACAGACTCCCCTGAGCATATATCAGTCTGTGCCAGGAGACGAAGCTCCTGACAGGTTTGTCCCCACTGGAGAATCTTGTGCCGGGTCCAGGAAATTAGGGGGCCTCAAAAAGATGATAGGAGGTGAGGAGAGGTGAGTGATCAGAAACTGGATGGATTCAGTATGACCTTGGTGAGAGAGGGTGATGGGTAGGTTCTTTGTAACTAACTGAAATTAACCAAACACCAAGACTAACAGTTTACATTTTATTGTTTGAATAGTATTTAATTTATACATTGAACAAATAAGACATTCTGTTTAAATCTGCATATTTTGCATATAAAATGTTGAAAAGAAACTAAAATGAAACGTTTATTTAGTTTAATAGTTTAATTAAGAAATTAAAATATGCTTTTATTATTTAAAATTTTTCATGTAATTTCAGTACAATATTTACCTCAAATCCAGCTATAAGCTTTTGCAAAACCCTTCAGAATATGGTTAGAAGAAAAAATATATAAAAGGCAGTGGTTCTAGCAGTGGTTACTAAACCTGGTCCTGGTGATCTACACCTGCTCAGCTAATGGACCCCTTAATGGCTCAAGCATTAAATATTTTTTGCTGGGTGGTACGCATCTAAGATGTTAATCATAGAAGAAAAACAGATTTCCCAGAGTACAGTTGGTGACCATCCTAGAGGTTCTGAATATGGAGGAAAGCTCAATAAAAGTGGCCTTTTGTGTTCTGAAGGATTAACGAGTCATAATTATCAAATATTCTGGATCAAATTATTTTTTACAGCCTTGTGTTCTATTCATTTTGTGGAATCTGAAAAGTTGAAAGGTTTGTATATTAGATTAAGTTTGTATAGTTTTCTGCGCTGATATTTTCTTAATGTTCAATAATTAACGTTTTGGGCAGTAGTGGAAGTTCCAGCTTGTTTTGGGCATCACAGAGCATTTTTGGCCAAAATTGCTCTTTATTACTTCAAGAAACAAATCTATTTCCAACAGATGCTTGATTTTGTTCCCCGGCACTTTGACACATGTGAACATACTACAAGCTAAATTCTCAAAATGGCAATTGGGCAAAAGAAGTGGAGTAGGAAACATCCACAGATTTTTATGCTGTGTTGAGCAGATACAGTTGGTGAATAATAGTGACTCAGATGTGTGTGAAACTGGCAACTACAATATTTGCCTTCCTTGCACAAACTGATTGTCTGGGACGTCGCTTAGCAACAGGGTTGAAATCCATTCCATCTATCCAATCCATGCATCCAACTGAGTTCTTCAGTCATCAAGGGCACATGGCACCACTGGTATTCAAACTTCAGGGCATGTCCATGCAGAAGTAGTGCATCCGCATGATATTTGCTTAACAACTCTCCATACTTCCAGTACATTTAAATACTGTGTAAGTGTAAAATGTCTATTTATCATATGTGAACACAACACAGCACACAGTGTGAACAGCATGAATTAGTTTTTAACCCAAGTGAAGCAGTGGGCTGGCAGGAAAACAGCACCCAGGGAAAAGTGTGTGGGGACAGTACCTTGTTCAATGGGTGCCTCGGTGGTCCCATTATCAGTCCTGGAATTTGAACCACTAGGCCACCAGATGTTAAATACTGCTTATCCTATGTTACCTGCATATTGTTTGCAAGGCTGTGGGAACCATTAAAGCAGGGTTTTCAAAATCATTATTTTTGTCCCCCCACTTTTTGTTTCCATAACAACAGCCAATATTCTGCATGCGCACAGCCACCTCTTGACAACGATAAGATTATGCACATGTGCAACAACCCCCGACAATGACCGAGAATACGCATACAAAAAGTCATTATTCACCACTTTGCTGAAATGTTTGTTTCTGTGACATGCATATTCTTGCAAACTTCATGTTTTAACTTTTACTGTAAGAAGCCTATATGTAAAAATAAATTAAATTTAAAAATCTAATTAATTAATTAACCTAAATTACCTGCATACATTTTTGTTGCAAAAGTATTTAAATTCTTTAAATTTTGGCATATGAATGAATGATTAATCAACATTACAGAATTTGACCTAATACGCTGAGGGGAAAATGCTCCAGCAAGAAAAATGATAGAAATCACTTTTCATCCAGTCCATCTATAATGTGCAGTTCATGTGTGCATTTATAATGAATCATGCTACCCTATCTAAAAAGGCTACCTTAAAAGGTATACACTCAGTTTAGCAGCTGATACAGCTGCCAGGGTCCTGGGGTAGCAGTGGTTTATGAGTCTGAATCCTAGGACTGTGGAAATGCACCTGTGTAGTAGAGCAGGGTCTCTCAATGGGAAGAATATTTCAACAGAGTGAATCGGGAAGCTATGAAGAATGCAAAGGCTGGAAGTTCCAGATGACATACCTTTGGAGGCTTGGTGGTGTTTAAAAGATATGGTAGTGGAGGTTTTGGCCAAATGGTGAGTGAAAGAGGACCTGAGGAATGGAGAAGTGTGCCGGCAGCAAATGTGCTGGTGCGCTCAAGGTAAACCTTTAGACCAAGGATCAGCTCTGCGCTCTTTTTTGTTTGCTATGGTGATGGACATGTTGACAGAGGAGAGGTCTCAGTCATGTCACCTGCCAAAATTCCAAGCAGATGACACAGCTATTGTGGCCTGCATTTAGGGATGGACAGGAGGATGAATACAGGAGTGTGGTGGGCAGCTTTGTTGAGTGGTGTAAACTAAATCACTTACAGCTAAACATCATATATTACAAAGGAACTAATTGTGGACTTGAGGAAGCAGGTAAATCCTCCCACCCCTGTCACCATCAGAGGGGCTGTCATGGAGGTAGTCGAGGACGACCGGTGCCTGGGGGTGCAGCAACCAAATTGGTGCAAGAACACCAACACTTCAAGAAAGGGCAGAGCCGGCTTTTCCTACTGAGGTGGTTTAGGTCTTTCAATGTGTGTAGGAAAATGCTGACCATGTTCTATCACTCTGTGGTAGAGAGTGTTGTGTATTTGCAGCTGTGTGCTGGGGAAGTACGGTGAAAACAGCTGATGCCAACAGGATGAACAAACTGATTTAAAAGGCTAGTTCTGTCCTGAGTGTTAGACAGGAGACACTGGTGGAGGTGTCTGAAAGGAGGGAGAATGCTGAAAAACTTCTCAGTATCATGGACAATCTCTCTTACCCCCTGTATGCCTCCATGATGGGCCATCAGAGCACTGGAAGCAAAAGATTTATCACCTCTGAATCTAGAACCAAACCTCACAGAAAATCTTTCCTAACTGTGGCAATAAGACTGTATAACTTTTGCTCATTCTTTTGGTGATTTGCCCTCAGGCTTAATATTAACGTCATTTGGTTCTCACTCGGATTGTGGAATATTACTTGGAATATATCTTTTATTTACATCTTTATGTTACTGTATGTTTGTTTCATCCTCCCATCAAATGCTACTACTTCTCTTTTTATTCATGGCAAAAAACACTGCCATTTTTCATAAACACTTGCACTAATAATGTAATTTTATTATACCTGCTATAGTTATTTGGTACATTGTTAGAATTATTTTGATATTACACTTGCACAATTACTTTTGTTCTGTTCTTTTATTGTGGATCTTTATTTCCTCTTTGAGCATGTTTATGATAAAATAATTCCCCTCGGGATAAACAAAAGGCCACTTAACAGTTCTAGTGTTAAGAATAGTGGAATGTTAGACTTATTTTTTCTTCTGTTTGTGGCACCCCTGGATTGATGGCGCCCTTAGCATTTGCCTATTTTGCCTATACCACGGGCCGGCCCTGCCTGTGCCTGTGTAATGCACTTGTCAGTGCAGGAGTTCATTTCCTGACCACAGGTCCCAGAAAACACTCCTTGGGGGCCCATTTGTTCTTCTTTTTACTGACACGTGGCTGGCCCAATCATACCTTTAAACATCCCCCCCTTGGCTCTGTGCCAGTCTGCAGGGTCAGTGGATGAGATGGAGAGGGAAAATGTAAAGGAGGCACAGGGAAACTGTGAGAGAAAAAAAATGTCACTTCAGGCAGATGCTGCCAAATGTGCCAAAGTTACAGACATTTTTCCTGCTGGGCCTTCATATGCATTCCATCATATACAGACATGAAAGACATCCACACTTTTTAAAATATCTCCCTCACTCTCTTTCTCTCTCTGTCACACGACAGAATGCCATAATTTATTTTTCCAATGTTCATAAAAAGATGCATCATTTTTTACTGAGTAGGTTCACAACTGATTGAACACTACTTTGTTATATACTACTTTTATTGAATACTACTTTGTTGGTGCACACACTCATGAGAGCATAATTAGTGTGCATAATTGTATGAGGTGGGCTGTTTTACACCAAAATGCCAGGGCCAATCTGATCTGGAGGAGGTAGCTCTGTGAACCTCAGCTCTAGTACTTGTGTTCATTAAAACCCATTTCTATTTTAAAGCTGTCTCTCGCAGTTGTGTCCACCTTGCACACCCACCACGGCTTGGAGGGGATTCCGTGTTGTGCTTAATTGTTCTTTTTTGTGAACCTCTTCTTTGTCAAAGGACTGTGAACTACAAGATCCCCTTGTTCTTGCGTCCTCTTTCCCAGATCCAACACGACTGATACAAGTCGTTTCTTGGAGAGCTAAAATTCGGGTTACAACCATTTGTGCTTGTAGTTATTTTGCAAAAGTTTGTTCATCCATCCAAAGAAAGTGAAGCCAAACGACAGTGTTGTGGAATTAGAAAAACATGACCAAAGTGTGCATGTAGTCTACTTGGGCAAAGTACTACGAGCATTTTAGCATTTCTACAGTCTGCACCTTACTGAAGCAGAAGGAGTCAATAAAGGCTATAAAATCAGCCAGGGGCATTAAAATATTTTCTAAACAGTGGACATCTCTCCATGGAGAAGCTGCTGGTGAGGCAGTGAGCACGGATATGAAGGCAGCTGAGGATTACCTCAAATCTTTTGCCAAGGCCAATGCTGTAAATTATACTTAATAAAACCAGTTTATTGTAGTACATTCTATTGTGTTGTGTTTTAGTAAAAGATTTGTTATTTTTAAGCACATTTGTCTCATTTAAAAATGTACAACAAAAAAATTGCGGTGTTTTTTGGAGGTCCAAAATGGATTAATGGCATTTAAATTAATTTCAATAGGGAAACATATGAGTAATTTGAGTTATGAGCTTCGTCATTGAATGAATTAAACTCATAAGTCAAGGCACCACTGTATATGGGGTGTTAACGTTAATCAGTTTACAGATTAACAGATTAAATAATGCTTTTTTTTTTTATTATGCTGATTAATCGCACCACGTGAGCACCTGTCCCCATTCTAACCACAGGTGCTCTGTAAAATGAGGATGAGTATATGTTGCTTGGCCCAGTAATTGGACAGTTAACATAAAAAAAATTAAATCCCCACCAATTTTGGACTGAAGTTGTGCAAACTACTTTTTTGGATGTCATGGGGATGTCTAACACAGTAATGCTCTGCCCTTAAAGGTTGTTTGAGAGGCTGCTGTTTGCCAAAATAAAAGATTTTGCTTTAGCCCATCATGTCACCGTGTTCCTATCTCTCACACTCGCCACAATATATTATGTGTGATAAACATCATATATTACTAATTATTTATTTGAGTACATATTGTGACGAGCGGCAGAGTCAGGAGACACAGGGACAAGGAATTCCATTTTCCTGTCTTTTATTGCTGGTCAGGTAACAGTCCACACCAAGCACGCACACACACACTCGAACCCACGCCTCCACTCACAGACAGAGACATACACGCCTAGACTCACTCATTCGAAGACACACAGGAGAACCCAGGAGAACCCCCAGGTGTAAACCCAGTCCCGCTCCTGGAAATGGCGCCCCCAGCCTCGCTGCTTGGCCGTGGCACCTCCTCGGTGCTCTCGCACCAGTTTGTCGACCACTCGAAGTCGCTCCTCCAACTGCCGGGCGTACTCCAGCCCAGGTGGCTCAACAATGCCCCCCGCCTGCTGTTTAGCCAGGGAGAGCCCCCTTACCACCTGACGTGGCTCAACAATGCTGCCCCTTGCCTGCTTTCAGCCAGGGAGAGCCCTCTTACTGGCTGCTGCGGCTCCTTGGACAGTTGCGCTGTCTCTCTTGGCTCTCGAGGTGCATGGGTGAAGGCGGACAGTGCAGCCCTTCTTGCTCTGCCCGCTGAGCGTTTCCTTGCGGCCTTGGCCCTCTTCTTTCTCGGCTTTGGCTCGGGGCAGTAGCGCACGATGTGCCCCATTCGGTCGCATCGGAAACACCGCCTCTTCTCTTGAGGTTTCTCTCTCGCTTGCCGGCAGTCTCTCTCAAACGCCGCCCCTGCGGCTGCCACTCTCTGTAACAGGGGAGCCTCGGGCAGAGTCAGGAGACACCGGGACAAGGAATTCCATTTTCCTTTATTGCTGGTCAGGTAACAGTCCACACCAAGCATGCACACACACACTCGAACCCACGCCTCCACTCACAGACAGAGACATACACGCCTAGACTCACTCATACGAAGACACACAGGTGAACCCAGGAGAACCCCCAGGTGCTCTACCCCCCGCACCTTTTATATTCCCCCTAGAAAACCTGCGAGTAACCATGGTGATGCCCCGGGAGGCACTCACCCCTCCCCTACTCACACATCACCCCACAACCTGACACAGACATAACCCCTTAACCTAGACCCTTGACCCCTTACAGGCCCAGGTCGCCACAATATTGTAATGATCCGCATGCAGGACTATCTCCCATGAGCCTTTGCGGGTTGAAATAAGTGGCTAGTTGGCCCTGTTTATGTGTTTTGGGGAAATGTTAAAGGGAGTTAGACAAGTTGAGAGTGTGATGTAACTGTTTATGTGTTGACTGAGAAGACGTTTGCAATGTCTATGTGCGCAGTAGGTCCAAGCCAGCAGCATGATGTCAGGCTTGAGGTGTCTTGTATATTAACCATTATATCACGAGATGCCGCATGCAGCCTGGCAAAACACTGTGCTCATACCCCCACCCCTGTTCCAGACCCCCAGATAAACACTGCACCTAATTGCAAAAACTCAGCATATATTTTCCCTCAGTTTTGTTGTAAATACTTTTACCACCAAAAATGTGTACAATTAATTTTATTAATTAATCAGAGAGCTTATAATTAGATTGTTTTAATAGCTTGACACTTCCACATTATATATTATATACATAGACCCAATTATATATCCATATTATATATTATATACATAGACCCAATGTTCTTTGTTGGTAAACAAAGGATCTGTGCAGGACTATTTGTAAGTTAAAATTGTTTTGGAATATAATTTGAATTGACTATGAATCTGATTATTGGAATTAATGCAATGTAACTGGAAATATCTGTTTTTCTAAGAAAAAAAATAAGGAATAAAAACCGTGTTAAAATACTTTACTAAAGTGCTGAAAGCTAGAAAAAATCACAGATGGGAAGAAAAAGACTAGGGGCTTGATTTTCCGGTTCAATTGTGCATCGTCTAAAGTCTGAAACGCAGTTGTCTTTGGGGGAGGGGTCAGCGCAAAATGCTATAGTGCCTGTAGGAAAAGTGAACATTGCGCCTGGCACATAGTTCAAATTGGTTGTCTTAAATGGGTATATTAATCATGGGTGTGTTTGGGGCGTAGCATGCAATGAACAAATCAGAGGTCACACTCTCACTCCCTTTAAATCCCGGGCATGTTCCATGGCGTGCTGTATATAATGATGGCAGAATTACCTGGATGTCAGGAAAGATTTGCTAGTGCGTGAGATTAATGCACGGGAGAAAATGATCTTCGGGGATGGAGGGAATCCTCCCAAACCCCAGTTTGTAAAGCATCAACGCTTATTCAAAATGTTTGTTCCACCTTCAATGCTGATTTCCAGGCTGCATTATCGCTATTTCGCCTGTAGGGGGGAACTTAACTGAGGTTTTTATTCAGAATACTGTTGCCTATTTAAATGTATTGTTTCAGAAAAATATGTAAAGAAATGAAAATATTTTTAATGTTTACATGGCAGTGATCTCTTTCCTTTCAAAATCCTAAACTATTCTGTAACTTTATACGCTGGGAACTTGGCTCATAATCAAATTTCCAAGCAGATGACTTAAATGCTTTGGTCCACTGAAATCTCACTTATTGGTCAAAGTAACATGTGCAGAACTAGGATCACTTGGACCAAAACATTCTTCACTGTCAAATTCTTTATGGTCAGTGGCGAATTGACTTTCACTTCTCATAAAATCTGTGCCACGCCACACCCCTTCTTTTCAGGGATACCCGACACAGCGCAAAGCCATCTGCTATCTTGACAACATACATTTCTGCCGGAAAAAAGAACGATGCGCTCGCACAAAATAGCAATGATGGGTTGCATAAGTCGCGAAAGTGCCATGTGCATTATCGGGCCCTAGGACTTAAATTTTGCAGGAACAAGCTGAATCTGACCCCTTCCAGTCTGGATGTGGCACTTACAATAGTACAGCATCTCTTTCACATAAGTAATCCATTCATGCAATGATCAATACTGATAAACCGATAAAAGTAATACTTTACCAAACATCACATAAAACAACATGTTTGACACAAGAGAAGTGAAACACGAATGTACCTGGCCAGAATCGTTCACCTGTGTACCGTGAGGGAAGAGCCAAAGCACGAACTGAACAAGAGGGCTAGTTGAATAACGCACTTGCTCTGAAAAAGAGTTAGATTCCCACTAGGAACAATGTTCACATTTCTGCACACACAGTGAGTACTCATGTGAATCCAAATATGAAGACGGCAGGGCGAGAATGATGAGACTCAATGAATGAGCAACTCAGATAACTTCCTGTTTCCTGTTTATTTGCACCTGGTGATGCACACATTTCCTCTGACCCTTGCGTGTCACCTTACGTGTGCATGTGACAGTCCCCCCCATCCAGGATCAGCCCCAGGCAGCCCAGACTGACGGTAGTCCTGGATGAGAGTGGGGTCCAACATAAATTGCCTGGGGACCCAAGACCGTTCCTCTGGACTGTAGCGTTCAATGAGGTACTGAGTGCCATGGCTTCAGCATTGCAAGTTGAGGATCCGTCGGACAGTGAATGTAGGACCACCATCAATGATCTGAGGCGGAAGAGGGTCCAAAGTACCAGGAGCTAGGGGTAAAGTGATGAAGGGTTTAAAGTGCAATGAGTGAAACAGAGGGTGGACCCAGAAAGAGGCAGGCAGCTGGAGCCGGAAAGTGATAGTGTTAATTCATTGCATGATGCAGTAGGGTCTGATGAACTGGGGAAATACTTTATTTGAATCCATGTGAAGGTAATTATTCTTTGTAGAAACCCTGTCACCAACATGGTACAATCATCCTGGTGGGTGTCGTCGGCGATGCTGATGGGTATAGCATTGGTTGGTTTTCTGAATGGCATCCTGGGCTTGATGCTAAAGCTGCCGACAACTGTGAACCAACTGTAGGGCTGATGGTACATCAACCGTCGGCTCCTGATGTTCAAACATTAGAGGTTGGAAACCGTAGCACACCTCAAAATGGTTTAAACCAGTGGCAGAGTAAGTTAGCAGATTGTGTGAAAATTCAGCCCAAATGAGGTTGTGGGCCCTGAAGCACTAATGATCCATAAAGAAACATCTAATTAAGCAATCCAGCTGTTGGTTGGTTCGCTCTACCTGACCATTAGTCTGGGGGTGATATCCTGATGAGAGGCTGCAGGTGACTTCGATCAGGTGGCAGAAGGCATTCCAGAATCTGGCTGTGAACTGAGACCCTCTGTCTTTGGGGAACCCTTGAAATGCCACCAGGTGCACAGCCTTGGAGAATCTATCCACAATGGTTAGAATTGTCCATCTGGGTAGGAGCTGGATCTCCAGATCATAGGGCCGATGAGGAGGCAATCTGATGGCCATATGCTTGCTGAAGACCTCCCCAGAATACGGCCCAACAACCGCAGTGAGACAAAGCTCCTGACAGGTCAAACCTCACTGAAGAATTTTCTGCTGGCTCCCAGAAATCAGTACGTCATATTAAAGTAGCTAGGGGTAACCGAGATGAACAGGAGGTGAAGTGAGGTGGGTGATAAGGAACAAAATCTTTCTTGGTGAGAGTTGATGGTGAAATGATGAGGAGGAGTCTGGTGGGTGATCGGACTGTGATGAAGGGGTTGACCATCAATAGATGTGGCATAAAGCTTCAGCACACACACCCAGCTGAATAGTAAGATAATGGTCAATAAAATTGCCAGCCGCCCCTCAGTCACCTGTTTGTGGCTGAGATGGATGTGCGCTTGAACCATAAAATGGGAAAAAGTCAGAGTCATGGAGGCTGAGACTTTTCACATGGTCTAATTGTTTCCTGGACAGAGCGGACAGATGAGATGATGATGGTCAGGGGAGGCACAATAAGAATAAAGCCCTTCTCGATGATGTCAGGCTCACTCCGCTGGGTTCAAGGAAGAGTCCTAAGGATGAGAGCCCAGATGTTGGTTGATCCGTAAACAAAGCTGAATCATGCAGGGATTCAGGGAGCTTCCGTCCTACTGACTGGATTTGAATTTGGGAGGCCAGCCCCTCGTAATAGGCCGTCCGGAATGTGGAGTCATGCCACTCCATCTGCATGTCAATGTTGCAGAACTCTGCAGTGTTTTTACACTCTTTTACACTGGTCTCCCTGCCGCAGATAGTATTGCCAACCGGACACCTCCACCTAGCCATCAGGGTGTTGGAAGGCATTCTTTAGTTGTAAGGTGAAATATCGGCAGCTGTACCCCTGAGCAAAAAGACAAGCTCATGGGGGAATTCGCCAAGCATCCAGTGAAGTAATTTTGTTGGAAGTGAAACTGAGAGTTTGTATTCAATAAACATCAGGATCAGGAGTGACAATCTCTGCTGGATCTTTAGGCAACAATGCCCCAGCTTGGGGAAGGGCATGAGTGGGACCAGGATCAGTCAATGACGATTTACGGGATCAGTCGGGGAGATTGCAGCAGTTCCCCTTGGAAAAAAAAGAGGAGAGAGGGAATTCTGTTTAAATTTACAATGGATTCTTAATATCTATGAGGAGTGCAAGTTACTCAGGCAGATCTAGCTAGAGCAGCCTAGATAGAAAGGGCAGAACGGAGAGGTATGATTGACATGAGAGTGCCCCAAGACACTGGCTCATCTCCACTCCACCGTCACAAACCTGATCAAATATGAGGAGTGCTGGGGCGAAAACATCAGTGTCCCGCATAGGTTCATAATAAGAGATAAGTTCACTGAGGTAATCAGGTGCGAGGTCATTTAAGGTTTTATATCATTAGTAGAATTTTGTGGTCAATATGAAATTTGATCGGAAGCTAATGTAGTCTGCATTATATTGGGCTAATGTGGTCGAATTTCCCGGTTCTCGTGAGTACTCTAGGTGCTGCACAGATAGGCTGTTTGATTTTGAAGTATTGATACATGCCATGTGTTATTTTATTAATCAAACCACACATAAGTGAGCAATCAATAACAATGGTTTTCTGCTTAGCAAAAGGAAAAACACATAATTAGTTCCAGTGTACATTAATGTAACAAGATTTCCCTCCAGGTGTTTTGGATCATTTCTGTTAGTCCATAAAATTAGGAGGGCTGGTGGCATACAAATGATTTTGAAATATGTGGAGAGGAAAATAGAGTTATGAAATGCTGCTTTCAGTGACACTTTCATGATGAATATAATAATAGAAACACTATAAAAATCCATAAAATAAATATTCTTTACATTAACTTACTTAGAAATGATTAATGTTGTCCCTGTAATTTTATTAAACTGTTATAATATTTATTTAAGTATTGTTCTTGCAAAAACACACAAAAAATATTTGTGGAATCAAAATACTACCTTTATTATTACTCTGTACTCTTTAAACAAATTTCCACATTTCTCAACCCTAAAAGAAACTTCAGTTGTTTTAATATAGAAACCTATACAGTGGTGCTTGACAGTGAAGCAGATTTTTCTCTATTTATGCACAAATATGACCTAAAAAAACTACTTTTCATTCAAATCTTTAAAGTGAACCCAATTATACAAATGGGACCAAAATATTACACTTGGTCATTTATTTTTATTAAATAATATTCATAAGTTATAACGGTATGTGTAGCGGGCCGTGCCCGCTAGAGGGCACCATTGTATCTATTTTGAGTTTTGAGTCCCTTAATTAGTTAATTCATGACCAGCTGTGAGTGATAGGGGAAAGATTAAGCCTGGGATTTGTTTGGGTGGTTGCTGGGGGAACCTGAGTTTAAAAGGAGTTTGAGACCGCATCTTAGCAGGCGGACATTGTGTCTTATTTCCTGTCTGTATGTTTGTTACTTTACTTTGGTCATCGTACCCTGTTTCTTTGAAGTTTGGATAATAAAGTGGAACTAAATGGATCATAGGCCTCTGTGTGCGTTCCTGGAGGACCTGCGCCGTGACAGAAATGACCGCCTCTACAAATGAGGAACTGGAGCTGGCCTTCCTCATGGTCGCGGAACATTGGTGGCAGGTAAGTGAGGTGAGTGAGCCCCAGCTCGCTCGTGAATCAGCCGTTAAAGGCCGGTTCACGATCGCGGAGCTCCTGGGTGGAGGTGTGTCTGAGGACGATGAAGAGGAGGACCTGGGCTCTTGGAGAGAGGGATGGGCAGGAGTGCTCCCGATAATCTCTCCAGAACGGTTTGGGGGTCCCCTCATCCTCGACCACTACTGCGTGGATTCTCTGCCTTGCAAGAGAGGCAGGAGATCCCGGGGTGCGAGGCACGTGAGTCGCAGACAGCCGCACCGTGCTCGCCCACTGCGCCAGGGGCCAGCTTCAG
The DNA here is from genome assembly GCA_037832545.1 of Rhabdalestes septentrionalis. Classification (NCBI taxonomy): domain Eukaryota; kingdom Metazoa; phylum Chordata; class Actinopteri; order Characiformes; family Alestidae; genus Rhabdalestes; species Rhabdalestes septentrionalis. The sequence continues at coordinate 24,129 of JBBMFX010050739.1, forward strand.
CCCTCAACCAGGCGGGCACATTTTCCCCGCCCTGCTCCGCAGAAGGCTCTCTCGAGTGGAGAGGGCTCGCGTGAGCAAAACAGAGGGGCAGCCAGCAGCTGTCGCCTCCGCAGCGGGAGGAAGGGCTATCACAGAGCCACTCCCGAGAGCCGCAGCGAGGCAGTCTCCGAGAGCAACGAAGGCGTCACCCCTGGGTGCTGCGACGAGGCTGCGGCTCCAGCACGGCACTCGGCGGAGTTTTTTGAACGCCACTCGGGAGTGTTGTCCTCGCCGCGTCAGTGCGGCGCTCGGGAGTGACGTCATCGCGGCTCCTGGAGGCAGCCTCGTCGCGACACCACGAGGTCGTGGCGGACGCGTTTCAATGTGGAGGAACGAGAGGCAGGAGGAGGAAGAGGTTCCCAGGGAAACGGAGGTTCATCTCGCCGAGGCGCTGCAGCTCCTGGAGCAGTGCCAACCACTCTGGGACATCAGGCCCGATCTCGTTGAGGAGCTGGAGCTCCGGGTACGACTGACCAGGGAGAGCCTGGCTGAGCTCCAGTCCCAAGGGGGTCGGCCTGTGGCTTCAACAGCTCCAGCGAAGCCAGGTCTGGGTGAGTACGGCCCTGTAACCTCTTTCCGCAGGGACCTTCATCCTGCCACTCCAGTCCCGGGGGTTCCAGACCCGGGGGTTCCAGTCCCGGGGGTTCCAGTCCCGGGGGTCCCAGTCCCGGGGGTCCCAGTCCCGGGGGGGGTCCCAGTCCCGGGGGAGATCCAGACCGGGGAGTTCCAGACCGGGAGTTCCAGACCGGGGAGTTCCAGACCCGGAAAGTGTGTGTGTGTGTGTGTGGTTGAGTGTGTGTGTTGCAGGTCCTGAGGTTCCAGCCCTGGAGGCACGAGTACCGGGGGTCCTGGAGCCAGCGGAGCCCGAGCTGGACGCACACACAATCGCTGCAGAGGTGTGGTGGCTGGTAGGGGCCCTAACAGGAGCCCTCACCAGTCCCGTTCCATCCTGCTCTGCACCGGCCTGCTCTGCACCGGCCTGCTCTGCACCGGCCTGCTCTGCACCGGCCGTCCCTGCACCGGCCGGCCCTGCACCCGCCGGCCCTGCA
>JBBMFX010050759.1:0-11216 GCA_037832545.1 Rhabdalestes septentrionalis
GAGAGAGGAGAGAGAGAGAGAGAGAGAGAGGAGAGAGAGTGAGTGAGTGAGAGGGGAAGAGAGATGGAGAGAGAGGGAGAGAGGGAGAGAGGGAGTGAGAGAGAGCGAGAGCGTCAGAGAGAGAGAGGGAGAGAGAGAGAGGAAAGAGAGAGAGAGAGAGAGGAAAGAGAGAGAGGAAAGAGAGAAAGGAAAGAGAGAGAGGGAGAGAGAGAGAGAGAGAAAAGAGAGAGAGGAAAGAGAGAGAGGGAGAGAGAGAGGGAGAGAGAGAGAGAGAGAGAGAGACTAACAACTACTAAAAAGCAGCTCGCTACATTTAAACTCGGCACACCAGGAGATCAACACAACTGAACAATATCCCAACATGGCTTGTATCTCAAAAACACACCAGCTGGTTTTAAGCTCAATATAATGAAGTCTGGGAGGTCAGCTCAACCAGGCAGAATGAGATGAAAAATTTACATATTCAATTGCCTAGAATCCAGACATATCTAAAGTGAGTCTTAAAACATTCTTAGTCTGATACGAATGAACTCTGTGTCCGGTTTCTAATTTTAGTGAAACAGAATTAATTAATTAAATCAGTTATCAGTGAGATTCAGCATCACAGGGATTTCGGCAGGTACGGCAACTTGATCTGGACACAAAAAAGCCCAAATACAATCTGCATCACACTCAACAAGCCTATTTACACTCAACTCGTTCACACTGTAGGGTGACTTGGATTTGTTTCTTCATTCTGATTTTCAGACTTTTAGATATACAGAGACTAACAAGTGACCAAATCATTTGTACACTAAGACTCACATTAGCTCCACATCCACACTGGTGGTCACTGTACTGAAACACGAGTGAGGGAGGGTAACTACATTTAAAATTTAAAATTAGAAAGAAAACAAAAACATGTACTGTTCCTATGGACATGAGTGTGAGGCAAGTGCTGCATTACATTACACAAACAAACATGCAGAGATGAAGCTTTTAATAGACATTAGGTGATATAATTTACTGTAATTATACAGAAAGTTTGTTCTTCACAGTTAAGACAAGCTTCAGGGAATAACAAGCTAAACTTTTCACTGCTTACAGTGCAAAAGGAGCTCATGCAGTTGTGATTGTTGTGATTTTTTACTATGGAAAACAGCCGATGGATGATTATTTAATGGGGTTGATTGCAGATGCATTTGTCTGGAATAAATAATCTCTATTCTTCTCGAGTAACTGTATTCTGGAAATGCATTTCATGCTTTTATCATGTCCAATTCTGATTAAGTCCCTATGCTAAATAGACTTTAGTATATTCAAAAGTCTGCGGCTACAGTTCTCACTCACACCAAGTGATCCGCTCACATCACACCCATCCTCTCTCTTGTGCACAGTCCACCAGTTCACTCCCGTATCAAGACTGAAATCTTACTAGGTTCCTCTCTACCTTACAGAACTGTGGACATCGTACTTCCCTCTCGCTCTCAGGTCATCTAGCTGTAACATTCTCACTGTCCCACCACACTTTACACCCTGAGAGTCAGATCCTTCAGCGCCTTTCTTCCGAAATCTCTCTGTGACTACCCTTCCTTCTCTACTTTTAGGGTGCTTTCGCATATGTGGTTCGGTTCATTTGGTCCGGACCGAGAGCAACAAATGATACACTGTAGAATTTTTCTTCAGTTTTGGGCCCTTTTCACACAACACTTGAGTACTCTGGTCCAGACCAGTTGAAACGAACCATAATGCGTCACGTGACAACATATACATCACTCGTTGGCCAGATTTGTCACCGAACATATGTCCTAAACTGCTTTTCGATTAGTCAGAATTAATGTGCGGGTATCCAGCACTTGGACACTGCTGGCGGAGTTTCTTTGCCTTAACCCTGCACTGTTCTGCTGATCTATTAAACCCCCTTTCCCTGAGCTCTTTGCTAAATAAGCAAAACATTGCTGTTCTTATGAGTTTTTGAAAGTTGGGACCTAATATGGCCATCGGACCAAATTTGGATGAGGCTCCGCCCCTCCTCGCAGCTCCAGGTCTGTCCGTGAGCTCCATCAGGCTAAGCTCTAACTGTAAACAAATCCCATAATGCACAGCGCCGCTGACTACGGCAGCTGGATTAGAGCAAGAAGGTGCAGGACTGTCTGCAGTTGGGTCTGTTCTGGTTCAGATTGTGTTCTCACCACAACCGAACCGCTCCAGGGTTCGACTGAAAGTGTACCGAGACCACCACCTCTACAAGGAGGTCTCAGTACGCTTTTTTGGTCGCTTTTGGTGCAGACTCGGGTGCGATTGTTGCATTCTCACATGCCAAAATGAAAGCACCAACTGGGAAAACCAACTCTAGTGCGATTCAACTAAACTAAACGAGGCATGTGTGAAACCACCCTTAAATACGAATGCTGCTTAAGATGCTCTGTTTACTGGTTTGTTCTGTTTTTCTCCCCTTCTTTAACCCCATTCCACCCATTTCAAAAACGTCCTTGAGATTGCGAAAGGCAATAAATGTAAATTGTAACAATGTACTGAACAAAGATTGAGCTCTTCATGTCCCGGTTTTGCGTGAGATTGCACAGGAGTCATGAAGCAGCTGAGATGTTTCTACTCGTCTTAAACTACATCTGGATGTGGCCGTAGTGACCGGGCACTAATCTGTCTTCATTGCATGCTGGATAGTTTTAAACTCTCACAAATGGACAGCAATCAAACCGACCCATTAAAGAGGAAGAGACCAAGTGTAAACAAGCTCAATGATGTGATGCCAACAACCATTCTTCACTGAGAAGAATCTTTTTTTAAGTTTAAGGCTGAAGAAACTGAGCTGAAGAGACAGTGCCCTTCCTTACCTGGATGTCCTGTCAGAGCAGGAAACAGGGCAGTTGTCCTTAAACGGGTGCATGCATGGGGACGGCTCGCTCACAAAGAGGGAGAGGGGTGGGGGTGGAAAAGAAGATGCTGGCCATGATAACATTAAAAAAAATTCTCATGAAAGCATAACTGAAAAACAAACACATTCGCACTGGAACCAGAAGCAGCAATAGCCAAAATGAAACAGTGAAAATATCAACATAACAGAAACATAAAAATATAAATGTGCAAATACTGAAGTATCTCTGATAAGAGGTGTGTTAAAAACAACAAAACAACAAAGACTACAGAGATTAAGGGAAAAATATTTTTTTTGTGCTTTTCTTAAAAGTTGAGTTTTGTGCAGTAAGGCCAAGGAAATCCACAATTTTTTGATTATGTGCGAGAAACAAAGACACATACACACACACACACACACACACACACCACACTAACCTGGTTTCCTGCGGAACTTGTCTTGTTTGCCTGGCTGCTCCGCTGCTGTGCACTTTGATTGAAAGGAATAAAAGAAAAAGAGACAGCGAAAAATCAGGAAAAAATTTAATGGCCTGTTTCCTTATACCACTGGTTCTTAAACCAGTCCTCAGGGACCTCCAAAGGGTTCAAATTTTTAGTTCATCACCGTGTTGGAGGGATACTGGGCTGGAGAAAATGTGGACTGTGAGGGAGACCTGGTTTGAGAACCACTGCTCCAGAGAAAAATCAAACACGAGCCCACTGTCACTATAGCCTTACTTGAACTGGAATAGTTAAACAGGGATTTTCAAACCTTATCTAAAAGATGAAATGCTTTGTTACCTTTTTACACATCATCTCACTGAAAAGACTCTCACATCAGGACAGCACTAAATTGACTGATTGGTGAGTGAGTTTCCCAATTATTTGGAAAAATGCAGATTAAATTGAACCTATTAGAAAATTTAAATGAGCGTTCTGCCTGTCATTTCCAATATAATGTTCTCTGCTAATGTTCTACCAGTGTAAACAGAAGCAAAGCCCTTTAATAAAGTGGTTGTGAGACTGTTAGTAGGGATACTTGCTAGAAGACGACATATGGCAAGGAGAAAATCGCAAAAATGTGTATCCAGATCAGAGTTTGGTGCGATTTCAGCGTTTAGATTTCTTGAACGATGTGGATAGAAATGAAATGATAAAACGACACAGTGATATCTATAAAAGTGGATATTATTCCAAATCCTGGCAAACATTTAGTGCGTGTTTCAGTCGTTTCTGCTATGCTTTTCTAGGTGTTAACTGTACCTGTTTATTAGAGGGAATACCTACTTGGCAAAGCCAATAAAATCCTCGTGGTTGGTGTTGATGTAGGCAAGTTGGACATCGATCAGCAATAAAATCTGTTGAAAAAATCCAAATAAAATGTACTCTTTAAAATGAACTACTCTTTATAAATGTAAAACTGTTTTCATCACAGAGCTGTGTGTGACTGCTGAGCACATCCAGTTGATTTTCATACACTATGAATATGTTCAACTTTATGTATATTACTAGCCAAAAGGAGAATGTGGAAAAATAACACACACAGAACCAAAGAAGTGCTAAAAAGTCAATGCTACATGCATTTTAGATTCTTCTCCCGATGCCTTGAGGCTACTTTACACACACTCGTTTTTCTCTCAGGCAGCTTCATGAGGAGCCGCTTGGGAGGCTTTTCAAACAGGCCGGAAGAAATATGTTACATATGCTGAGCATCTGTTGGCCGCTTGGTGGAGGAGATCTTCGAAAACATTTTTACATGTAAAATGTTTGTTTAGGTAATAAAAGGAAGACCATTGATGTTTATATCTGCCTTCAAAATGAACACCAAGAATTTAAAAGTATTTTAGATTGTCAGGAGTGTCCAAACTTTTGTCAATTCAGGTATATCTGTGGTTTTGAAGTCCTGGTGTTGGGACTAAGTTCAGTGATTCACACAGCAGTGATTCCGGACGTTACCTGGTCTTTGGCCCGGCTCTCGCGATCCCGAATGTGAGACGTGACGATTCGCTCCGTCTCTTCCCTCAGCAAGGGAAATGTAGCCAACTGTTGGGATAGAACACAAACATAGAAGATCGAGACTCAATACATTATTTCTAAGACAGATCACAGGGCTGCTGTCGTCCAAACATTACATAGATAAAGAAAAACGGGTAAAAGTTGTATTTTATGACTAATAAACCTTATCTGATCCACCGTCTCAAGGCTAGATTGCCATTTTGGACCGAGCAGGAATACGTGTAACTCATGTTTGCATCATAAATGTGTACATATGAAGTAAAATGTATTTAAAAATCTAAAAAAAATAGGTAAGAATGGTTTTGCTGAAACAGACCAAAGCTGACAAGCTCATAGTTTTGTTCATTTTCATTATTCACAGTAAGTCATATTTTTGGGGATGTATAAATTAAAAAGATTTGAGTGCCTACTGACTATCTTTTTAAAGACCACTGTCAGCTCACTCAAACTAGAAAGTTCTAAACTAGCAAAGCAACATTTGGACTCCAAACACGTCTTGGCTGACCTGCTACATCTGGGTTCAGTGAAATTTAATTTTTGTGCCAAACTATTCCTTTAAACTCTGATCATTACAATGGTTACCCAAGTGACTACCCATTGTAGAATAACAGTGAAGACATCATAGCTATAATATAACATATAATACAGTCAAATCAATTCTGGCCTTCATGCAGCTTTACACCCCCTTGGCGTTCTTTACGTAGCTTTACGAGGGGCTACCTGAGATGCTTTCTCAGCAGGGTTGAAGACAACAGATCCATTTTTTAAACATTTTGGCAGGTAATTTTAAAAACAGTTTTGTAAAAGATTATAAACCGTTTGTATAGTTTGTAACAAATATTTTGGAATAGAAAAATGAAAGGTGTTTCAAACAAAAAGACCTTTCCAGTTTTCTACCATCATTGCAGGAAAGGTTGACTTTAGGAAAAGATGGTTATCCTCACAAATACTGCTGGAAAGAAAGCTTGTGACTCTCTCACAACAGTATATAAACATGCAATGACATGTATGTAAATAATCACTTACAAATGAAAAACTACCAAGCTATGGTCTAATTGGGTCAACTGCATTTATCGGAGTTAACGGATGTGTATTTAGAAAATGTAAGACCCTTTCACCAGTTCAGGTTATTGAGTGAAATACTAACACACTCTCCTTCGTTTATCTAATTCTATGTGTGGTTCTAAAAAAAATGTCTTTAGAAACTAAAACAAAAAAGTCACTTTTGTTTCCAAAGCTATCCTCATAGTTCTGTTTGTACACTAAATAAGCAAGATGTGCACTTTAAGCACGTCTTGATCGAGTATAAAATGGGGAAATTAGTTATTTTTTGCATCACATTTACTAATTTTATGTCTTTTAATGATGAGAATGGTTTGTATTTGCAAGTGGCCATCAAATCTACAGACACTTAATAATGTAAATGCTCTCAAAATACATAAAATACGGAATAGCCAATATCCAAATCAGAAAATGTACATAAATTTTAAGAGCAACACAACAATAAATACTAGTCAGTCATTCCTAATTTTGAGTGATATTTAATTAGAGTTAACAGAAACAAACAAACAAACAAAAAAAAAAAACACTGTACATTATAGTCATAGTGACGGAGTTGAGGAACACTGTACCTTATTTGCGCACTGACGGACTGTGTTAATAAGCTCCTGAATGACCAAGTCAATGCATTTAATGCATGGCTCCTTCAGTTTCACTATCTGTTTCTTCACTATAGCCTCAAAGGCCATGTCTGGAGTGAACAGGCCCGTCCTGGAGACATGAAGAAGGACACACAACAGTCAACAAGCCGTATTTCACTTTAAACTAGAAGATGCATTTCCATTAGAAAATGCCATTGCGTGGTTGCTATGAAGCCAGTGTTTTGAGATACACAAACATTGATTTTCTGGGGGGAAAAAGTTTGTGCTAAATTGCTCCCTATGCAGACTTGAACTTGATATGGCCCCCCTGCACTGAACAGCCAAAGATTTAAGTATAAATATCTTATCGCGACATGCGCTGGCTCCAAGAACAAAACTAACGCTAAGTGTGTTCTAGACGGTAAATAATGGAACTAACGCTACATGTGTTCTAGATGGACTACTTAAAGAACAAAACGAATGCTATGTGTGTTCTAGATGGACTACGTAAATAATGGAACTAACGCTATGTGTGTTCTAGATGGACTACTTAAAGAACGAAACAAACGCTATGTGTGTTGTAGGCGGACTACGTAAATAATGTAACGCTATGTGTGTTCTAGGCGGACTACTTAAAGAACGAAACTAACGCTATGTGTCTTCTAGGAGGACTACGTAAATAACGGAACGCTATGTGTGATCTAGATGGACTACTTAAAGAACGAAACTAAGGCTACGTGTTTTCTAGGCGGACTACGTAAATAATGGAACGATATGTGTGTTCTAGGCAGACTACGTAAATAATGGGACGCTATTTGTGTTCTAGATGGACTACTTAAAGAACGAAACTAAGGCTACGTGTTTTCTAGACGGACTACATAAATAATGGAACGCTATGTGTGTTCTAGGCGGACTACGTAAATAATGGAACGCTATGTGTGATCTAGATGGACTACTTAAAGAACGAAACTAATGCTACGTGTTTTCTAAGCGGACTACGTAAATAATGGAACGCTATGTGTGTTCTAGATGGACTACTTAAAGAACGAAACTAAGGCTACTTGTTTTCTAGACGGACTACGTAAATAATGGAATGCTATGTGTGATCTAGATGGACTACTTAAAGAACGAAACTAACGCTATGTGTGTTCTAGGCGGACTACGTAAATAATGGAACTAACGCTATGTGTGATCTAGATGGACTACTTAAAGAACGAAACTAACGCTACGTGTGTTCTAGATGGACTACTTAAAGAGCTACACACGCGCGCTGACACACACGTGCAACACTCCCTTCACCCCCACCAGAACACCCCACCCCACTGGTTATATGTGCCCCCCAAAAAACACACTGGCCCCCCCTCGGCCCCCCTGGATATTTTGGTCTAGAACTGCCACTGTTCTAGCGCTCAATTTGCTGCACCAACAGAGGTTGTGGGAATTTGCAGGCTCTTACCAAGTCATTTATTAAAACAGCTGAATGCACAGCCGCTGATCATTTTTTTGATTAAACCACATTTGACGGTCACATACCTCTTTTTAATATTACTGACCATAGTGTCTGGATCTCTGTTTTATGAGCATGCTATGTATTTTGTATTTTGCTCTGTGTCTCTTTCTTCACGTTTGGTTTTGCTGCCTTTTTGTCTGTCCCTGGCATTCGTATGCAAAGGGGAAATCTCTCTCCTAATATAATACAGAGGTCTCTCAACCAGTTTTTAACTAATCAGTACTGGTCTTGTAATTCACCAATCAAAAGTGTAAAAATTTGTGCACAAGTGAATGTGAAATTACCATTTTGTCACAAATTAACCTGGCACACAATGTGAACAACATGAAATACTTTCTCTGTATTTAAGCTATTCACCAAGTGAAGCAGCAGGCAGCCAGGAACACAGCGCCTGAGGGGGAACCTCAAGGGAACCTCAGAGGTACCGCTAGCCTTCCTGGGAATTGAACCCACAACTTTCTGATTGCAGGGGCAACCTCTTAACCACTAGGCCACCAGCAGTTAACATCTATGAATATTAACTGACATTGACATTGGAGCTGTTCTGAAACTCAGCACAAGTTTCAAGGAGATGCTGCAACTGTGTTGGCTATTAAAAGAATATTGCAAATAAAACCTAAGAAGAAGAGTAATGTGATTTCTGATGCGATCACACTAATAACAATAACAGAGGCATTCTAAACCTCAGTTTGCAGACAGCACCTGACATCCAAATTCTTTTGCCAAAATCCTTTGGAGTGAGCTCGGATACTGTATCCTTTAATCCAAAGACTTACTACTCTCAGCCAAGTCAACTCGATCTATTGCAGGCAATGGATTGAGGGAATTATGTGTGCTGCATCACAACACCATCGGATTTCACTAATGACATCAAGCATGTGCAGACATATGCTTCATGTACTATATTTGCACTATAAATGTATTACATTTGTAGCATTGTTGTAGTATTCACATTCTACAAGGTACTTCCACTCCTCAACTACAGGGGGCAGTCTCCCCGGAGCCACTCCCAGGGGTTGAGTCTCTTGCTAAGGAACCCAGTGGTGTTTTGCTGAAGGTTTGAACCCATGACTTCTTGGTCCAGAGGCAAGTATACTACCCATGGGACCACCACCACCCCATTGGACCCAGCACACAATTTTCCACTTACCTCAGATGTAGTAGATCAGCCAAGACATGTTTGCAGTCCAAACTTTGCTCCTTCAGTTTAGCACTGGAACTATGAAGCTAACGTTGCTAACAAACACCCAAGAATCCAAAGCCACCGCAATTTTTTTTTCTTCAAAACAATCTCGAGCTGCACCCATGCCAAGCCTGGGAGCTCCTGTTCTACACTAAAGAAGCAAAATTTGGACTCAAAATAAGTGTTGGCTGATCTGCTACATCTGGGTTCAGTGGAAAACTGTGTAAATTACACTTTTGTGCCAAACTATTCCTTTAAACTCTGATCAGTAATATGCTGAGTGCCAATTGTAGAATAACAGTGACGACATCAAACCAGTTCAATAATACATGAAATAACTGATCCTGTGTACAATCAAATTAGACACATCTTTAATTTTTTATTTAGATACTTCAAGGTAGCTCCCCTTGTGACTTTATGGAGATTAACACTGCGATTCTACTAGCAGCTTCATGAGGGACTACCTTCAGCAGGGTTGAAAATCATAACTGTATATGTAACACAGTTTGGTGAGTTTTTTTCATTTAAATTGGCTAGTAAATGTAAAATAAATGGAAAGATGTTTATATATAGGTACCCATATGGGTATATGGGCGTTTACATGTTCATTAAGTTATAGGACGTACACCCAGGTGCATCCCAACCTTTAACTAGTATATAGTGAATATATCACCTGATGCCGTGGATGTTCTTGATGGCATAGCTGATCTCCCGACGCATCTCTTTGTCATCACATTCCATCTGTTTATCAGAGACAAAAAAGAGAATCAGACATGTTCTCAGTCAGAAGATGACAGGACAGGACAATAAAAATCACTTTTTTATACCTGATGTTAAGTTTAAACCTGACAGCACATGACTTATCTGGATAAAGCAGTCAGTCATTAAAATGCCGTTCAACTGCCAGCTGGATATTTCTTCTCATTATGTGCAAGCCTTTGTCTTCGGCTAGTCACGAACACTCCAGCGCTGGCAGGGTCTCTGAGAGAGGAATGTTCTAAACCAGGCCTGGAGTTCATCAGCCAGATCTGAATACATTCTCGTATGTGTGCTTATTTACCTTTTCAGTGCAATTCAGTTTTATTCGCACAGTCCTAATATGCATGAGTATAAGGCCATGTCCACAAATACGGGTATTTTTGAAAACGGAGATTTTCCGTTTTCGTTTTGTAAAAAAAAAATCATGTCCACATCAGCACGTTTTCAAAAATATCTCAGTCCACATGCAAACGCTAAAAAGGCTGATAAAAGCATGCTACGGCAGCAGGTGGCGATATAAACTTAAACTGTACAGTATTGGTGACCAGTCAGAAGCCTCGGCGGGAGGGGGCGTAATTACGTTTCCGGTAGGCAAGCAACCACGCCCAAAAAGCAAAGAGTGTTTTGAAAGTTGTCCCACCAACCCACTGTTCCGACCGGGTCTAGTCCAAATTCGGTGATGACGTTGGGCGGCGGGTGCTGGGCAGAGACGTGTCTGTGTTGAATATAACAGCAGGCGAAGCGGACGCTGACTGACTATGTCTTTCATTTTGGATGGACAGTAACTCCGTGCATGAGTACAAACATGCCAAAATGTCTAACAAGGTTATGAGAAGCAGTAATTTGTAAACATCGGGCATTGTAGACAAATTAATGTCAACACGGCGCATTTGGCCGGAGTTTTAAAAAACTTTCGTTTTCAGTGACCTAAAACGGCGTTTACGTGTGGGTGAAAGGCCAAAACGCACCAAAAAATCACCCGTTTTCAGAAATACCCATTTATGTGTGGACGAAAGGCCAAAATACACAAAAAAACCCTCAGTTTTCAGAATTACCCATTTATGTGTGGATGAAAGGCCAAAATACACAAAAAATGCCCTCAGTTTTCAGAATTACCCATTTATGTGTGGACGAAAGGCCAAAATACACAAAAAAAACCTCAGTTTTCAGAATTACCCATTTATGTGTGGATGAAAGGCCAAAATACACAAAAAAAACCCTCAGTTTTCAGAAATACCAGTTTATGTTTGGAAAA
>JBBMFX010050770.1:0-11216 GCA_037832545.1 Rhabdalestes septentrionalis
CTTCACACACACCCTCACAAATCTACACACCTTCACACAAACATCTACACACCTTCACACACACCCTCAAACATTTACAAACCTTCACACACACCCTCACACATCTACACACCTTCACACACACCATCATACATCTACACACATTCACACACACATCTACACACCTTCACACACACCATCATACATCTACACACCTTCACACACACCATCACACCTCTACACACCTTCACACACACCATCACACATCTACACACCTTCACACACACCCTCACACCTCTACACACCTTCACACACACCATCACACATCTACACACCTTCACACACACCATCACACCTCTACACACCTTCACACACACCATCACACATCTAAACACCTTCACACACACCCTCACACCTCTACACACCTTCACACACACCATCACACATCTACACACCTGCACACACACCATCACACCTCTACACACCTTCACACACACCATCACACATCTACTCACCTTCACACACACCTTCACACCTCTACACACCTTCACACTACCATCACATATCTACTCACCTTCACACACACCCTCAAACATCTACACACCTGCATACACACCCTCAAACATCTACACACCTTCACACACACCCTCACACATCTACACACCTTCATACACACCATCATACATCTACACACCTTCACACACACCATCACACATCTACTCACCTTCACACACACCATCACACATCTACACACCTTCACACATACCATCACACATCTACTCACCTTCACACACACCCTCACACCTCTACACACCTTCACACACACCATCATACATCTACACACCTTCACACACCATCACACATCTACACACCGTCACACACACCAACACACATCTACATACCTTCACACACACCATCACATATCCACACACCTTCAAACACACCATCACATATCTACACCCCTTCACACACACCATTGTATATCTACACACCCTTACACACACCATCGTATATCTACACACCCTCACACACGCCATCACACATCTACACACCCTCACACACACCATCACACCTCTACCCACCCTCACACATATTATACATCTACACACCTTCACACACACCATCATACATTTACACTCCTTCACACACACCATCATTCATCTACACACATTTACACACACCATCATATATCTACACACCCACACACACAACATCACACATCTACACAACCTCACACCCCATCATAAATCTACACACCCTCACACACAACATCACACATCTACACAACCTCACACCCCATCATAAATCTACACACCCTCACACACACCATCATTCATCATTGGGGGCGGTGCTTGGGGCGACGCTTAGTGAGGGGGCAGGGTTTGCAACGGACACCAATGAGGCAGCTCCCACATCTCTAGTGTCATCTCCATTCCCTTGCACTGACGAACAAAAATGAAATCGTAAGATTATGATACATTACTATTGAAGTGCTGTACACTATTCATGGCAGCACACACCCACATACACAAATATCTACTTTAGTTCTTCGTACATTATATACAATCCTTTCTCTTTTGTTTGAGATTCCCCCTTTTGCTGATGAATCATGATGTCTTGGATTGCTCTCTGTCCGTTTGATCTTACATCCGGGACCTCTCTCAGCTTCCACACATGAAAATATTTACATCCAAGAAAAGACACCCGCCTACAACACAGCTTACAAAGGCAGAGGAATGTTTTTTGTTTTCTTGCTCTGTAAGTCATGGGAGGGATGAATTGAGGCCTGAGGGGCACACATACCCTCTGTACCTCTTCTATCTGCCCAAGGTCATTAAATTCAGAAACTGTCATTTTTGTTGCTGGCATACTTTCAGGAATGTGACCTCTGATATTTGAGGGCGACCGACCGAGGATTACTGGGGCAGGCCCTGCTGTCTTCTGCACACTCTCCAACTTCATTAACTCTCACAATTAAAGGGTCATTATGGTGAGCACTTGAGTGAGAAAAACAATGATTAATTTTTCATACATTCTCTCCATTTTGGAGAGAATGCTAATTGCTTAAAACCTCCACTGGGACACACTGGCTTCATACTAGTCACACCGCAGGGTCCCGATGCCTCTGAAGAAGCTGAAAAACTGTTAAATGGAACCAAACATGATATAAAGAGCATAAATAATTTCAGACACAGCAACAGCTGTGTATTGCTGCACCATAAACACTTGCAGAAAGTTCTTAAACTGTCTATATCTGAACCTTCATAATAAAGAGCTACACTTGACTGCATTGTTTCGAGCTATTGAAACTGGGTGCTGCAGTCAGAGGAACACCCTGGACAAGTTGCTAGTTTATCACAGGGCAGATACACAGATAAACACACTCACTCAGTCATGCCTGGTGGTGACCTTTTGGGAAGAAACCCACAAATACATAAGGAGAACCTGCACACTCACACAGATAGAACCCTAATGACATGGCTTGCAATTAGTCACCTGAAGACTTAACCTACCCCCAACCAAAAAAATCTAACAAACAAAAAATCTTTGTCATCAACATTTAAAAAAAAACCCAGACTAATTTCAATAAATGGACAGGCAGGGTGGAATATAAGTGACATTTCAAACTGCAGGGAGGAGTAAAATGCCACTTGTGCAATTAGTGTTTTCCTGTGCTGGAGTGCTCGGCTTATTCTGCTTTCATGTAATGAATGAAAAATGACATTAGGATGTTCCTGTCAAATCAAGACAATGAAAACAAGCAAATCCGAAGCTGGATATTTTTTTTTTAGAATCCTCTTTTTCTTTATTGCTGTTTTAACATACAATTTATTGTTGATTTAACATATTATTTTCACTAACAAATATTAAATACTTCTACTTGCTTGCAAACACATGGGGGGTGTTAAAAAAATTTTTTTTTTGGAGAAACCCTGTTACTGAGCCAGGTGATACACCATGAAAAGAGAAAAAAAATATTTTTTAGTTATTTAGTCAGGTAGTACACCAAGAAAAAGAGTTGAAACTGCCATTTTAGACGGCCTATTACTGAGCCAGGTGGTACACTATGAGAGAAAGCATTAAAATGACTTTTGAGGGGCCCTATTACTGAACCAGGTGGCACACCATGAAGGAAAGTGTTTTTTAGAGGGAAAAGTGCAAATCAATGAAAGGAGCGTATCCATGAATAGTGAATATTTACAGGGGAGAAATGCATGAAAGAAAATGTGAGAAAGCTTACTTCTCAAGGAGAGACAGCTTTCTGTCCTTAAAAGGTATCCTTCTCCTTCTTCTGGGCCTCTCCAATAAAAACCTGAATGAATCAAGTCCCCACTGAGGCATTCTAGCCATTTCACACCTGACCGCTTCCTCCATGACAAGCCACAGATGAAGAGAGGTCGCACGTGTGACCTCACACCACAACGCTATTAATCACACCAGCATTGATACCCCTCGCCATCTTGCTGACACTGACCTACTTTTGGAAACATAGGACATGAAAATGAAAGAGGTTGGAGGGGGAGAGAGAGCTCCAAGGCCCTCTGTGGCATATGTATGAGTTCTGCACAATGATTTTTCTACTTGCTGGAAAAAGCTGGGAACCTTCAGTCCACACCACATTCTGTCCAAGAAGAAGGGACTATCCTCTACTGCAGGCATCACTAAACGGCGGACCTCGGTCTGGATCCAGACCAAGTGATGGTTCTGCCTGGCCCATGACCAGTCCGGAAAATTCACGAGATTAAGTCATTTTCATAGAGCATTATTTTGGACGCTCGTGGCTATTGACTGCAGGCGCAGCTATTCCAGTTAATACGACAGTAGGTTCACTCGTTAGTTTATTAGTGATGCGAAGTTCGGATCTTCTGCCACAGGTCCCAAAGAAGAGCCGGTTCTTTCAGCTCCTAAATGGCCCTTAGGTTATTATCACCTGTATTCGTTTCGTGCGGGTCGGTATTTTTTTACCCTCGCCCCAAACCACCCCGTCAGGAGATCCAAACCGCCCCGCCCAACCCGCAAATCTACGCATAGATAATGACCCAAAACCCGACCCGAACCTGAGACAAAGAAATACAGAATTGTAAAACTCAAGGTAAATACAAATAATTTTATGTGAAACAAAATATGACATTCCATTCATTTAAGTGTGGTCCTCCCTCTCCCCCCATCACTCAGCATGACTGTTCTCATAAAAAAGAAGGCCAACACAGAAGCTTCCACATCCGAACAATTATAAACAACAAGTAGAGCTCATTATACATTTTCTCTGACCTATTCTGGGCCAAGTGGATGCTATTTTTCTCTCTCTCTTGCTCTTCTTCTCCCTCCATCTCTCAATCTCTCACTCTCTTTCTCATCCTCTCTCTCTGTCCCTCTAAATCTCTCTCTCTCTCTCTCTCTCACTCTTTCTTTCTCTCTCTCTCTCTCTCTCACTCTCTCTCTCTCTCTCTCCTGTTGGCTAATGTTCTGAGAACCCCCCGCAGTTCCGGTACTCCCCCAGTTTACGGTTTCAGATGAGCGTTCCCCTAATGCCAGTCAATTACATGCAGACTGATACCTCACAATGCATGCACAGACACACACACACACACACACACAGTCACACTCAGTACACCCCTCCTGGCACTGCCACCTGTGGTGTGTGCCACCTGGGAATGTATTCACATGAGCACAGTTAGAGACTGAACAGTGGGGTTCCTTTCTTTCCCATCTGCTGTTTTTAGGCAGAAACTTGCAGACTGCTCTTCTCTTCCTGCGCATGGAAAAGCATAAAGACTCTAACTGCAGTTTGCGCAGCTTGCAGCTTATGCTAACGAAACTCACTCCGGTGTTGCCAAATATTTCCTACAGCAAGTAGCTAAAATTTACCAAGTCGCTAGATGTCGCTAAATGATGTCCTGTGCTAATTTGCATGTTCATATATGACGTCATCACATCACGCCGCATTGGTGTTCTGCCAACAAAGTACACAATGCGCAGATACTTGAAAAAACGGAAATCTGTACTTTCATCAAGCAGGAGGCTATCCTAACAATATCAGCCACCAGGCTTTTAATAAAGTATGGAGCCAAACCTCCATTTACCATCTTGGTGCATTTGGTGCGCTGCATCCAAAAATTCTGGGCTATTTTGGAGTCGGGGAATTCCGCCTTGCATGTTACACAGCAAAATAGAGTATTGATCTCCGATAGCCATAGCAAACGTTACCTCTAGTCACACACGTGGGTCAAGTGAGAGGCAGTCATGTATCATCAAATCATGTCAGACTGTGTATCTTCAGGACGGCGATGCTCAGGTTGCATACCATTCCAGTGTGTGTATGAAAGCGCTGATTCCAGTGGGAATCTTTACTCTTTTATGAGGGCACTCTTAGATCAAAGAGCTTGGATTACTTACTCATTCATGCTACTCTGCGTTTGGGTTTATCCAAGCCACACAGGTTTATTGTTTTGGGTTTCATAATTCTGTAAAAAAAACCTTGCCTGTGTCTGTGTTTTTTTTTTCAAGGAGAATTGGCTTGGCCTTTTCTACATGCTTCTGGGAGCTGCATGCCTTTTAATGTCTGACAGCTCGGTTTTACAATGCAGATTGTAAGCCCTGCTGTCTCTACCAACGTAGCGTTTCAGCCATCCACTGAATTCTGGTAGTAACTCCCATCCCTGTCGGAAGTAGGATGTAGGTTGTCATTGTTTTAATGTGTTTATTTTGTGTGATGAAAGACCAGATGATGTTTAATGTCAGTGTCAGTGTGTGTATTTATGTAGATTCAGGGAGCGGCAGACGGAGTTTGCGCGCTGCATAATGAACTTTACTCTAATACAAATACAAATACTAATAATTTTCTAATTTAACAAATACAAATACAACTACGAATAGTGGCTGCTTTGCACATCCCTATTGGCTACTAAAAATAGATCTGTGTTCTATACCTGGGAGGGATTTTTTTATCACTTAGATTGAAAATATCACTTGTTTCAATATACTTTGCTTGTTATACAACTTTTTTTGTACATTTTTGTAAGATCAACTGCATGCAAATACAGTCTTGGCTTTGGTGTGTGTGGGGATTTAGGGGTGTGCAAATATGTGTTTCTGGGGGGTAAGCAGGTGTCTTTGTCTTGGTCGAGGAAGACAGGCCGGTCCGCTCCTGGTGGGGGTCTGAAATGTCTTTGGAAATGGCGACTAAACTGGTAACACTAACACACAACCACACACTCACACACACCCACACACACACACCCACACACTCACTCACCCGAGGGAAGAGATTGACAGGACGGAAACAGGGAGGTAAGGTGAATATTAAACCCAGTACTGGAGTATGGAGACTCGCCATTGGTTGTCTAATGCTAATATAACATGGAAGCTCCATAAACAGGCTAGCAGACATTACCATTACTGGAGAGACTGTCATTTCTGGTGTAAACAGGAGCCAAATCACGCTCCATTCCTTCAATTTTCTGTCCAGATGTTTAGTCCCTAATGACTCCTACATCAAGGAGAAGAATAAGAATGACTCGGTTCTCCGATTGTCCACTTCTCATATTTCACAGTTTGGCTGTATGAGGTGGGCGGAGTCACCAGAGGGGGTGGGGACATTGGTAAACTGATTTACATGTCATGAAATAGAGTTCTACTCCAGTGATACGTGGTGCTGTATCAGAGTTAGACCTGAAGGATCTGTGATCACCTAATAAACGGCGTCACTTTACAGCAAACAAAGTGATGCCGTTTATTGTTTCCTGTAGTTTCCAGGTAGAATATTCTAACTTTGGCTTCAGTGCTAAAGGGAAAGCTGGAGTTTGGAGGTCCGTTGGTGCATTAGAGCAAGCTCTGATCTGGGTGTGCTTTCAGATTATGCCATTTAAAAGCGAGAGCTGGTGTCCGGTCTCCTCTCAGAGGGTTCCCGTGGTGGCCACTTATCCTACACTCTGCATGACCCGCTCTACACTGACCCTCCACTGACAGCCTGACCGCTGACCTCAGCTCTGATGGAGACCATAAGCAGCTGTTCACCATAAAGAAAACATGTCGTTTCAGGCTTTTTTAGGCGAAGCTCACATAGGAGTGGCCAGTGAGTGAAAGCACAAAGTGAGTGTTTCTAATAAAGTGGCCAGTGACTGAAAGCACAAGGTGAGTGTTTCTAATAAAGTGGCCAGTGAGGGAAAGCACAAGGTGAGTGTTTCTAATAAAGTGGCCAGTGAGTGGAAGTTTAAAATTTTCATTTCCATCCTTAAAAATACAAAACTGAGAAAGGAAGAAGTTTTTGGAGTTCCATAAAAGGTTTAGGTGTTTTAAAATGATCCTCCCTGTCAAGGAAATATATGCATGTCTCAAACAAATGTTGAACTGAGTGGAAGCAAAAAGATGGTGTTCCCAATAAAATGCCTGATAAGTGGAAACACAAGGTGGTTGTTTCTAATAAAGTGGCCAGGGAGTGGAAGCCCAAGGTGAGTGTTTTTAATACAGTGGCCAGGGATTGAATAAAAATGATCAATGACATATGATACATATGCTGCGCTGCACCTCTCAGCGCTGTCTTTGCTCCGTGGCCATGACAGAAGTGGGATTTCTCCCCAGGGCAAACATGACAAAAGTGCTGTTTGGCAGGACAGAAGGGACTCTGGCGCTGGCTCTTTTCCCAGCTGTTTCGAGGCCATCTGTGACTGGGTCAGTGCATTCTTCTCCAACCATATGGAGGAATGCATCAGAGGAACACTGCTCAAATGCATCAGAATTGATGTGTGGTGACTTTTGATCTTCTCAGAAATCAACTGATAAAAGTTGTTGCTGATAAAACATGCGCTTGTTGCTCATTTTCCAAACTTTACAACAACACGGACTGATGTAAAATGTGTGGTATTGCAGGGTTTTGCAGGGTGGGGGGTTAGAGTGGGACTGGGGCAGTTGGTGGTGGGTACCGCCATGTACAGGACCAGCCTATATATCTTACCAAATATCTTGCCCTACATGAAAAAAAAACACAATAATAGTAATGACACAGATGGGAACTGGAGAATTGGGACGTGTCTGGGTCCTGTGGCTGCCAGTTTTTAATGCCAAGAAGTGTGTTAAAAATAGAGATCTGATCTGTTTTGGTGTTTGAAATAATTGAATGAAATGAATACAGATTGACATGAATCTACTGCTGCAGCATAAAGAGCTCTTGTGCTACATTAGGAAAGACTTGGATACGGCTCCTTGACCATGGGGTTGCCCAATGTGGTGCCTGCGGGCACCAGTGTGCCTCCAAGGACCACATGATTAGCCAGAGGTAGCCCAGTCCAAAATATAGCACAACCCATCAGTGAGCACGTCTAAAAAGTAATTTTGCCCTGTCGCTATTCTTCTTTAATCGCATTAACATTTATATCTATTTGAAATGGACAATATAAAAAAAAAGCATTTCAAACATGTTTATTATACATGAAGTTTAGGTTAACTCTGTACTAGTATATGAAACTGTGATGTAGCTCTCAGTTTCAGAAAGGTTGGTGACCCCTGCAGTAAAGTGTGGTAGCCTGACCGGCTATGTTTCTTCTCTGGCTCTCTGTCCCTCTTTTTTATCCATGCGCCTCAGAAATAAACCTCTGTAAGCATTACACTTTGCCTTTCCTTATGGAATCCATTTTAGACATTATATACTATCGTAATCACATACTTCCACCAGAGGAGATCCAACGTATGCACCACAACTTTGGATCTAATTAGGTAATATAAAACATCAGCCCACATATCTGCAGGATTACATTCACATTCCACACAAACAATTCCAGGTCTGCATATTTGACTCTTTTAAGTGATATAAAAAAAGCAAAACAATGGTCTCACGCCCGGCATAACAAGACTGCTCAACAAGCACTTAAAAGCAAGAGTGAGTGGTAATTAACACAAAGTATTTTGTTGGTGTCTACACTTACTTCAACTGCCGGAGGTGTAAATGTCTTCAGCTGGAGCGATAGCCAGGCTCTGACGGCTGTGTTAAACTGTTTTAAAGCTTTGACCTTGGTTTGCAGAAAGTCAGCTCTGTAAATCAAAGTGACTTACAGGGGCTTGCGGCGTGTCCAGCTATGATGTGTCAGAATTTATGATGGTGCCCGAGTGTTGCAGTGTTCGTTGTCCATTGCGAACAGTTCATTACGGCTTCTTTCAGGCCAAGCGATGCCGAGGCCCCCAGAGAGATTTATTGGAAAGAGCGAGAGGGCTGCAGGTTCGACTGGAGCAATTAATCTTTTCCATCTGCCATCCAAGTCCAGGGTCACCGAGAACCACAGCGTCTGCTCTAACGGGTCCATCAGCCATCAGAGTTACATGCCATAAACACTTTCCCACTTTTATTAACTCGAGTTTATTTTTGATGAACTCAAAATAATGTCCACAATTGTACATTCAAAAACAGCATTTAAGTAAAAGAAAAAAACCCAAAACACCATGAACTTACTCTTGTTAACTAAAAAACATTAGAATTATTTATGTAATTTCAGAAAAAAATGCTATAATGCCACTTTTTAGGAATAGTTAATTAAAAAATTACCGTGCACAGTTCTTCACTAATGCCAGATGAAGTCAATTAGCCAAGCCATGTTTGGAGTCTCCATTCCCTGCTGGTGGAATGAGCTGCCAAGGGCTACCAGAGCAGCAGAATCCCTTGCTGTCCCTCGTATACCCATCTATTCAGAGAGCACCTCTTTTACTGAACCAGTATCAATCCAAAACAAGAGTCATTTCCATGACAGAATGCTAAGTGTGCCACCAAAATATTTAATATGCAAACAAATGTTTGCATGAATAAAAGAAACGACCTTGAGAAAAGACCTTGACTATCTGTTTCAGAAGGAGCTGCTTTAAAGCTGCACCACTGTGGAGGCGCGAACGTACCAGCTCTGCTCTTACCAAGCCATTTATGGGTAATGACGGCTGAAGCGCACATAGCTGCGATCACGTTTACATTCACGTTTACTTTTGCAGCTTTAACAGACGCTCATGTCCAGGGTGACATCCAACAGTGCTTGAGTAACAAAAATGTGTTTTTGTGAAAAAAATTCACCATTTAGCCAATTGTGTTTTGTAGGTGTGTTTGGACAAAGTGTCTGAAGTATGGGTAAGTGCTTGTAAGCTTTTGAAAAACAATTTTAATAGTGGCTGGAGACCTTTAACTAAAATGGATTTTTCTTGTTTCAGCTAGAGAGTCCTTGTTCTAGAATATATTTTAAAATAAATGTTTATAATACAATTTGTTGTTTTGGTGACAATAAAACAGAGAACAGTATTATATAAAGCATTGGTGTTTTTGATGGTGTTTAATCTTTCTCTCTCTCTCTCTCTCTCTCTCTCACACACACACACACACACACACACACACAAACATACATACTCAAGCATACACACACTCTAACACCTGACTCACTTTGCTCGCTTTAGGACTCATATAAAAATTCATGACTCTTCTGATTCACTCATGCGATTCAGGGGGATTTTCATTACCAAATCTTCATTCACTGTAAATCAACATAAAACATTCTGGTGCTCTGGCGGAAGGACGGTATTCTTGCCCCGTTCAGATCATCTCCACGTGTCTCTGGTTCTCCACAGCCCCTGAAGGAGCAATTAGTCAGCTGACGATGAAGGAAACGATTCAGGGGTTCTTGCTGTGCTAAAAAAAATAAAACACATAAAGCAGATTCACTCATACTGCGTACTATTCCCTTGACAATTAAATGTAAAAATATCTTTTAATCTCATTTTAATGTGTCCTGTTGTGTAAAGCTGGTTCCCTTAGCTGTGGAAGATATGAAACCTGCAGCTCATTTGCATCTTGCATGCTGTAAATTAGATAAATGGGATTGTTTTGGTTGCATTAGGTTAATTTCAAGGGTTAATGTGGCCTCCAGCCAGCCAGGGGGCACAATTAGCCCTCACCTATTAGATAATACTCACCATTATTTATGATGCTTATTTATGATAACATCCTAAATAATACAGAAGCTCAATCTGATTGGTCAAGGCGCTCACTGTGTTCTTATTGGTTATAACAGCAAGGACTTTTCCCACTGTATCACTCTGATTGGCACCGGTTGCTAAGCAAGAGTAGAGTGTGGCAGCATCACACCCTCAAACTGCCCCCCAACACCTCCAACCTGCATCACAGCCCCAACCTGCCCCTCCCACACCTCCAACCTGCCCTCTAACATCCCCAACCTGCCCCCCAATACCTCCAACCTGCATCACAGCCCCAA
>JBBMFX010050801.1:0-11214 GCA_037832545.1 Rhabdalestes septentrionalis
GTGTGTGTGTGTGTGTGTGTTTGTGTGTGTGTGTGTGTGTGTGTGTGTGTGTGTGTGTGTGTGTGTGTGTGTGTGCGCGTGTGTGTGTGTGATCAGGTCACCTGTCTGCAGGACTTTTTTGGGGATGACGATGTCTTCATCGCGTGTGGACCAGAGAAGTTTCGTTACGCACAGGACGACTTTTCTCTGGATGAGAACGGTGAGCTTCCAGACACACTGCCCAGAACACATTGATTTAAACCTTTAAATATATAAAACATATAAAACAGTCAATGGGTGTGTGCATATATATCACACATTTCATATACACAGAATGTATGTGTATGTACATATATATATAAAATATGCATACAGTCAAAGAGTTAATGACTTTGTCTATTGCAGACATAAATCTGGCTCCCAACATCTATACACACATGCGCACACACACACACACACACACACACACACACACACACACCCTTTGCAAAATATCTGCCTTTCTGAGTTAAATCAATAAAGTTGCCTCATTGTGTGAGGGAGAGGAAAAATGTGTGTGTGTGTGTACGTGTGTGTACGTGTGTGTACGTGTGTGTGTGTGGGGGGGGATATCTATGTGGTTATGTGAGAGTGTGTGTATATGCGTGAGCGAGTGTGTGTGTGTGTGTGTGTGTGTGAGTGTGTATGTGTGCAGTGTGACTGTTCAGTGCGACTGAAGAATCACACTACATTAAAACCAATTTTGAGGTTGAGAATAGATATTACCACTCAAGCAACACATCATGTTATAAGTGGAAAAAGTGGAAAAAATGAGGTGGAGGTTTACTGTAAATTTACACAAAGATCTTTTGAAGTGTTTAGGAATGAAAAGAAAAGAACATAACCAGAAAATAAACAGCCTTTGTCTTTTTAACCCTTAGTAAACTAGTGAAAATGTACAGCTCTAAAACTCTGAACATGGCACCAGCCATGCTCTTGTGCTAGCCAGCTACTAAGAGCCGATTCTTTCTACTAAATCAGTAGAAAGTCCCATCGAGTGAGAGACGCTCTCCACTTTTTTATCAACATACAAAGCATTTATATTTGCCAAGTACCAGTCTACAGATTATAATAAACTAAGAGCCATTGGGAGTGGAAAGTACCCACAAGAGCCGGCTCTCTGAAAAGAGCAAACTCCGTTCAGTCTCGCGAAAGTCTTCACTTTCATTACATTAATAATTTGTAAACAGACTCGGTCAGTTCAGCATTCATGAAAAATAGGAATGTGTTCAATGAATGCGGTTCATTGAAAGCATTTATGTACAACGTCTGTGTGAGAGGGTGTGTGTCTGTGTGTGTGTGAGAAAGTGTGTATGTGTGTGTGTGTGTATACCTGTCTATCTGTGTGTGTTCAGGTTGGTTCAGAATTAGGCTAATGATATTCAGGTGAGTTGATTTTGCGCTGGCGCTTTAAGTAAATTCAGACAGATACTGAAATAAACGTAAGGCCGCTCAGACAGCACAGTAATCAGAGATCAGGCAAAGCACCAGAAAACTAAAGCTCCATTCAATTACCTGTCAGCCAGACCAGATCATTAACATTATGTCCCAGAAACATTGTGAGCAAGGAGAATAACAACACAACACAGTCTAATTCCAGCTAAACCGTTATAAAAGTAGACTTTTATTCTGTCTAAAATTACCACATAAACTATCCATTCCAGCTTAACCTGTATAAAACTAAATCAACTTTTTATCAAACTAGCTAAACGTTTTGTTCATGTTACCATTATAAAGGTTTTTTTCTAGGTAAATTATTAGAAAACTAACAATTTTTTTATTCATAGCTAAACCATAATAAACCAACCTTTTTACTAGGAAACTAGTAATTTTTTTCTATCTAAATCATTATCAAACTAGACTTGTAATCCATATACACCAAGATAAAACTGGCAAAACGATTTATTATAGCTAAATCATAATAGAACAAGCATTTGTTCTAGCTATCATGAACCTAGGGACACTTTTTATTCTACACAAACCCTTAAAAGACTAGCACAGTTTTCACAGTAAAGGGAAAATGGTGAATTGTAAATTGGGTGGTGCCTTGATCTTAATTCCCAACATAGCACTGTCACTAATTTTGTCACAGATTATAACTCTATTAAAATATAAAGATAACTGAAAAAGTTATCTGAATGTTTTTTATAAATGTAAAGCTCGCCATTCATCCTGCATTGTGTAATTTTGTTTTGTGTTGTTCTGTGTCATGTTCAGTATTGTGTTCATGTTTACTGTTGTGTTGTTGTTGTTTTTTTCTTTCACCTGGTAGTTGTTGAGCAGCTTTGTGTAATTGTGTTGTGTTGTTTGTTGTTTTGTAGTGTAGCATTCTTGTTGTCTGTTGTCCTTTGTTGTGTAATTCTGTGGTTAATGTCTTCCAGCTCACTTCAGTCCAGGAGCCAAAGGCAGAACCAGAGGAGCTAATGCTAATGCTAGCCAAGGTCAGTGATGACCTCAATCCAGAATCTGTAGCCAGCACTGACAGTATATCACTATCATTTTTATAAAAATTTCACACTGTACAGGAGTCCAGAATTCATAAAGCCACATCAACTCCTGCTAATATGTCACTTAAAGAACCCTCTGTTACTTTCTGGATAATAATCATAATACTAAAAAAAATAAAATAAATAAAAATACTACTACTACTACTACTACTACTACAAATTATAATAATCTAAACAGTAACAATATCAACAATAACAAGCTTAATGTAGTTATATTTTTCTAGCAATGCCCAAACAAATGTAATTTGATTTGATAATGCTGTAGTATTTTACATAAATTATTTGTACACTATTTTTACAGTAGAACTACACATTCAGACATGTTCCATTTAATTGCTATTTTCAATCACTTTACCTATAAAATATAAAAATTTACAATTTTACAGTATTTATTAATATAATGTAACAACATTTACTGATTACTGAGCATGTAATTTACTGTAGTCTCAGTTTTCACATGTAAGTAGTTTAGCACATAAAACTTACACATTATT
This sequence comes from Rhabdalestes septentrionalis, assembly GCA_037832545.1. Taxonomy (NCBI): domain Eukaryota; kingdom Metazoa; phylum Chordata; class Actinopteri; order Characiformes; family Alestidae; genus Rhabdalestes; species Rhabdalestes septentrionalis. The sequence continues at coordinate 3,020 of JBBMFX010050801.1, forward strand.
TTATTGATTAAATATTAAATCCCTGTTAACCACCCCACCAACTCTGGGGTAATGATATTTGCCCCTCAGTCAAGATGGACTGCTCTATCTCCTGTCTCGGGAGCGATCAGAGCAGGTGGAAGATAATGGCTCCAGACAGTAGACTAAACTAAAGGGCATGTGTGTATGTGTGGATGTGTGTGTGTGTGTGTGAGAGAGAGTGTGTGTGTGCGCGCGCGTGTGTGTGTGTGTGTGTGTGTGTGTTATGGTACCTCTGTGTCTGTCTCATGTTTGGTCTGTGTTTTGTTTATTTTTGAAAAAAAGCAAGAAGAATTAAAAATGAAAGTCCAAAGAATCCTTTTGGAGTGCAATTGAGGTCAGTTTTTCAGTAGCTACAAGGTTAAGGAACAGTAATGTAAAAAAAAATCTTGAGCGCCCCCCCCCCCCCCACACACACACACACACATTTCGTCATATTTTGCTTTCAAAGTTTCAGACTTGAGTTTTACTATAGATAAGAGTTCTCCGGAGTTCATTTCATAGACTCTCAATTTCAGTACAGTCCCTGAATCTGACCACTTTCAGAGGGTTTTTTTGTTACTTAAGACACACAGTATGTACGTATTAATCATTCAGGCAGAATAAAGAGCATCTAACTGAAGTCCTGAAGCAGAGAAGAAACAGGAGCAGATGATTCCAGATGATCAGGCAGTGATCAGTATTCTGGTGGTGCTGAATGCTGAGTGGTCAGAACTCCTTTATCCAGGCTCCTTGTATCTTTAGCAACTTTGCAGCCTGTCACAGTAAAACATTTGTTTCTTTCATTTAATCTACTCTTTATGCTAAAAATGAAAACATTTGAGGCAGAAAATAGTATTTTTGTACCAATAAGATCATTCAAAGCAAAATACAAAGAAATTGCCTTAGCTCAGTACTGTAGCTATATTAGCTTAGCTTAACACAGCTGTCGCGAGTGTTTAGTCCATGTCTATAGATATCAGTAAGTCATACAGTGTCAGAAACCACATCAATGAGCCTGTTAGAAATTATTTAACACTCTGAGGTGAGTTTGAGAAAGTTAACAACAATTAGCGAGTGATAGACATCCATTACTACAAGGCTACATTAGCCTGGTAGCTCCATTGCTAAATCTCCAGAAAGACATTTTAGACACCAAGCATGTCTCAACATAAGGGATGTATCTAGTTTCAACTTTTTGTTTTTTTTTCTCTCTCACTCTCTTTTCTTCCGCTCTCTCTCTTTTTTTCACTCTCTCTTCCTCTCAGAGTGTCGGGTGATGAAGACACCTAAAGGTCAGAGAGGTTCTGCCAAAAGTCCTGGTCCAGTTCGTCGCAGTAAATCTCCCGCTGAGTCCAGTGAGCCCGTTATTACAAACTCCACACCAAGTCTATAGCAGCTCATCCCACCCCCACACATATACAAATACACACGCATACTCATGCATTTCAGTCTCCTGTCATGTCACTAAAACTATGCTAATTAACTCTTTTCACCTTTATTCTGTGTGCTTTTAATAAAATCTGTAATATGCTAACTATGCAAACTATGCTAATATGATTGATTGCCCCTCCCACATGTTTATACTAACCTCCTTTGCCTGTCCACTCATTACAGTCATAAACATTAGTTTATTTATGATTTTACATGATACTTCATTTCCATACTTCGACAGGAATGCTTGATTTATTTTTGTTATTGTGATTTCATTATTTCTAGTATCGGTGTTTGTGAGTTAATGTGTCTCAGGGCATATTTCATATCTAATAAAATGCTGGTTAAACTGTTCACTGTGGAGATGAAAGGAACCAGACATCTGCCCCTAAAATCTGTGAAAGCATTGTGAGGCCAAAAAGTCCCCAACGAAAAGTGATTTAGGTTCAGATTATCCACAAATGTATCATCATCCAAATGAATATAAACACTCAGAGACACGTGGAGCTTCACTGGACCCCAGTAGTAATAAAAAGGCTAGATTTGTGTTGGAGACACCTGGTTTCATTCACCTCCACTGTAATGAAATCTGAGCCCCAAAGGTGGCAAATCAGGCAGAAAAACGACGGTGTAAAAACAGCTGAAGCTGAGAGGGAGTTTTACCAATGTTCTGTAAAGCTCCTCTCCTAACAACAGCAACTATGCAAATACATTGTGGAGAGGAGAATTTAGGTGTATCAACCGAGTGTATCTAACCATTTGGGGTAGGGAGGCGGGGCAGTCAGACAGACAGCCAGACAGATGGGGAAGATCAGGGGAGATCAGGGAGAGACTGGTGGACAGAGAGAGGAAAAGAGAGGTAAAACAGACACAGGGGGAGAATCGGGCAGAATCCCTCTCACCCGACCCCAGCTGGGTTTTGGGGTTTAATCTGAAGGGACAGTTTGTCACTTTCGGTTGTTTCACCCGATTAATAATTCAGAGAGGAAGGATGAGTCCTGTAGAGAAACATATGGAGAGAGAGAGAGATGGAGAGAGAGAGAGAGATAGAGGGAAGGAAAGAGAGGAGGGGAGAGTGAGAGAGAAAAAGACTAATAGGTGAGAGAGGACCAGCATTGGGAACTGGCCAAAGACACACACATACACACACAGTCTGATCTCCAGCAGAGATTCTGCCCTTTCTTGCAGTGCCCCCTATAGGCAGCCCTAGAACCCTGTGATTCTACAACATTCAGTTCTAGAGTGTGTAGGGAACATGATTCACTTTTGATGAGGTTTCACATTTTTTAAAATTATGGTTCTATAATTTTTTTGCCAATGTTCTTACTGTGGTTCCAAAATGAACACTGCAGCCATTAGAAATTTTGAGATAATTTACTGTGGTCCCAAAAATGTTCAGTGAGGTTCCTCCACACTTTTTAAAGTGGTTCTTCTGTGTGAATGGAGAGGAACTGTATAGTTACAGTTGTATAGATTTAAACAAACACTGAGAGTGGTGACAATCGGGACCAAAAAAAGTGCCCTGGGTTCGTTCCAACACCTCCCAGATCCTGTGAGAACCTTTAGTTCTGTAAAGACTGTACAATAACAAATTTTATCATTAAAATCATAATAAATTATGTTTAAAGGCTTTAAGGCCAGAATGTGAACAAGTGGACTCAATTGAATGTCCTGACCGGTCTGTGTTGTCGTGGAGGTTAACCCGTCTCTGTCTGGTCATGATATTTTGTTCATTATATTTATTTTTTGATTCCATCTCTGTCCCCCACATTTCTGTCCTCTCGTGTTTATCTTTTAAAAATAAAAATAGTTTTCTTCAGTATATCACCGCCTGCTGTTTTGTTTGACCCTCACTAACATCCCCTTTAACCCTTTCATCTCCATGCCCTGTGTGTGTTTGTGTGTGTGTTAGTTACAGTCCACAATCACAGCCTCTATTTGTAACATGCAAGTTTCTATTTCATCATTTTACACTAATACCATTCAATAATCAGTTGATGAATCTGTAATTTTAAGAAAGAAATACAAAAAATCAAAAATGATTTATAAATGGAAATGATGTATAAAATATAGGCCAGGGGTTTGGGCCTACTCGGATTAAAAAACAATATGTTGCTCTTTCAAAATGTAGAAAACATATTTAACGGACTGGTTTTGAAGTATAACATTATACACTGTAAGTGCAATATATTAAATATAAAATATGTTGGACAAATGTAATCAAAATAAGCCCCCAAGCATTTTTCAGAGCAGCAATGATTCATCTCATTTTTTCCAGCAACTTTTGGAAATAACTTGTGTCTAAACCCTCCCTGCAACTTTTCAAGCAGCAAACAGTCTCATTAGCTGGACACTCTTTAGAAAATTGTGGGTCCAACATGTCCCTGTTGGAGAAAGATATGGAGACTGGGGAGGCCAAGACATAAAGGGTCTCTAAAGCTGCTGGAGCTCCTGGATGGTCTAGTTTAGATTTGATTGGCTACAAAATAACAGCAACAACAAAATAATGTCATCATAATTGTGAAGTCATTCATTTGTAGAGTATTCTGTCCCAGAGTGTGTGTTCTGTTCCAGAATGTGTGTTTTGTTCCAGAGTGTGTTTGAGTCTGATCACTACCCACAGAGCAGTCAGGCCACCACGCCACATCACACCACCTTCACTCACTGAACACAATCTGTGGTCTCTTAGCAACCTGTGGCCAGACACACACACACACACACACACACACACACACACACACACACAACCAGACAGGCCCTGGCCCGTTCGTTCAACAGTGTTGAGAAAGAGACACACACTGTTTACACACATCTTTCTATCTCTCTTTTACTTTCTCTTCTCTCTTTCTCTCACTTCATCTTTCTCTCTTTTTCTGCCCTTGTGTCTCACTTTCTCTCTCCTATACATTCTCTCTCCCTCTCTCTCTCCCTCTCTCTCTCTGTCTGTCTGTAGCTAATGGAACTGGTTCCAGTAGTCAGTTATCGACTCCCATCTCTAAACAGTCTCCAATCTCCACCCCGACCAGCCCAGGCAGCTCCCGCAAGCAGAAGGTACAATGTCATACTGTCTCTCTCTGTCTCACTTCTCACTTCTCTCTCTCTTGTCCTCTGTATCTCTTTTCTATATTCTTCCCTTTCTGTTTATCTACTCTTCTTTGTTTGTCTATCTTTCTCTTTTCATCCCTTCTCATCTCTTCTCTTCTCTCCCTTTCTCATTATCTCCTTTTTCTCATCTTCTCCCTATTTCTCTCCTCTCTCTTTTTATTTCTCTCCACTTATTTCACACTCTTCATTCTCTCTTTATCTGTTTATCTTGGTTTAGCTCTCTTCCTATCCCTCCTCTCTCACTTTCTCTCTTTATTTCTCTTTCTCTCTCTCTCTCTTTCTCTCTCTATAAAATGTGTCCCTTCCCTCTGATCTTTAGGACCTTTACCTTCCCCTTTCTCTGGACGACGACAACGATTCGCTGGGAGAATCCATGTAAGCTCCACCCACCTCTGCAGAGGCCAGTCAATCAACCTGATCTGCCAATCACAGAGGTATCTCTGGTGTTCTACGTCTCTGAAACGTCAACATCGCCCCCTAGTGGTGTGGAGGAGTGCGTTTGTCATCCCAGCTGCTGTTTGCTGCTTGAGAATTCGTTGCATCCATTTCTAGCACCTTTCCCGGATTCATTTCCCTCTTTTTTAAAACGTCTAAAGTGTTCTTTCTGTATGTGCGGGGCACATACAGTGACATGCACAAAAAAAAAACACACACACACACACCCACACCCAAATTTTTACAAGCAGTCTGTTGATGTAACTCATCTTTTTTCTGCATTTTTGAAGAACTAAATAATGTTTAAAGAACAAAATTAAATTTGCAGTTTGTAATATCAATGCATTTCTGCTCTTTTGCTAACCGTTTAGCCATCGTCACTTTTCAAAGCCAAAACGACCAGACTTTTTTCATACTGTTTCTTCGCCGCTTGGTTCTGCGAATTTCCAAGCAGCAAATGAACATTTTTATGAGAGCATTTCAGTCCGACTTGTACAAAGAACCTTGGTGCAGCATTGATACTTTATATTAATCTGTTTTTGTAACCTTCTCTCCTCGTTCGTTCGATGGTTTGGTGTGCAGCCTTTTTTTATGGAGTTTGGTCAAACGCCAAAGTTTTGATCTCCTCCAACACTTTATATACACATACTGTCTGAAATGGCCACCTCTCTTCATGTCCCCATTTCAAACCACTTTTGGCCTTTTTCACTCTTCCTGCTGTGTATATTCACTGTTTTTCTGACATGTTGATGAAGTTTGTTGCTATAAGAGCGTAGGAGGGGATCTGTTTTGGGGGGTTTAACTAAAAAAATCTAAAAGGAATTCAAAAATAGAATTTCATTTAAAAAAAGAAAGAAAAACTGTCCAACCAAAGCCATAAGAGGATCCTTTACATAAAAATATAGCACATACACTTCCCAGTGTTTTTTTTTTTTTTCAAACGTTAGAAAAAGAAAAAGAAAACAAACCTAATAACCGAATGGAATGTTTTATTTTTTCTTGAAAGAGGACATTTGGAATGGTCTAGAAAGTCTAGAATGGCAATTTAAGGTAAATTGTAAGTTAAAACATCTACTGAAAGCTTTTAAAGCCAAAGTTGTGCTGGACTGAAGGTATATTGTTAGGTTCCTCTGGTGGTGATGTACATATAGGCATGAGTCAAACTAGGTAGAAACTCCTTTAAAGATAATATAAAAAAACAGCCTTGAGCATTTTAACATTTTAGAAAATTTTAGATTTTCTATCATTGAAATTGAAAGGGGTTTTGTTGTAACGCATGATGGTCTTATTTTTCTCCTCAGAGGAGAAACAGAATTGCAAAGGAATGTCTAATTTTGTGTCATATTTTGGGTCACTATCTTACTCAAATTCAACCTTTCTGTCCAATTTTGTAACGGTTATATTTAAATTTAGCTCAAAATCCAATTTACAGACATTTTTGAGATTCTGTCAGTAAAAACAGCTTTTGGCACTAAATAGTTTGGTCTATCAGTTCTTAAGCCTTTTAATATACAACATAAAAAAACTCAGCATCATTACTGCTTACTAATTCACCATCAATAAAAAAAAATTGTTAAAAAAAATTATTTAATCTTGCACACATTTCTTCATTCAGTACAGTTTCAACCATTGTATTAATCTTATCATTATTATTAATAATAAAAACGTTTGCCACCATTAATAGTGGACGGTGTGGAAGGATCTCACCTCCTGTGGTGCCTTTTTTTTTACACTTTTTCCTGTTTTTTTATATAAATATAAATAAAAAGAAATGAATGAAGAATAAAAACTCCCAACCTACACCAGAACTGTTCAACTGTTTGTAAAACTCTCTCTCCCTCTCCCTCTCCCCCTCTCTCTCTCTCTCCATCTCTGGTCATTTTATTTGAGGTGGTGATCATTTTTAACTTTGTCTTCACCTGGTTCTGCTGAGATTTTTTTTAAGTAGTTTAGGGTAAATCTCTTTGAAACGGTGCGAATATCTCACACTTGTATGGTTTAGGGATGAAATTTCAACTTCCACTTTCATGATGATGATGATGATGATGATGATGATGATGATGTATTTCTTGCTGTATCATCGTGACCTGTGTCAGTGATGTCATTCTGTGTATTAACTCCTCCTTTTTTTCAATTAAAATGAGACGTTATTCCACCTCCAGTTTTGACTGTAATCAAATAATATCCACTTTTTTGTTGTTTCCTGTTTTGTCTCTTCCATTGACTGTGCAGTTTGTCCACCATCATAAGACATATATTTTAGATGGATATGAGCCCCATATCCATTAAAATAACACACATCTGCATTCGTTACATTTAGAGGTAAACATCTCTCTGGCATGCAATGCCAAGACAAAACACTCATTCTATTAGGGGTGTAAAAATGGATTTGATTTTGGAAGGTTCGAATCTGTTTTATTATTCCATTATGTTAAATAAAATGAAGCCTGTGTCCAATTTTCCAAAAATAAAAATTTGATGTATAAACAAAAAAAATACAGGACAAAAAGATTAGTTTTTATGATACATGGTTTTGTAAATAGTAACTATTTAAAAAAAAGCTGATTCAGCATTTTGATTGATAGGTTTTTTAAATCAAGAAAATCCACGGAAAAAGAAGGAATCCAAAGAATTGTAATGTAATTTGTAGCGTAATACATAGTTTTAGTTTGTAATGTAATTGGATTGCAATTTTAAGACCTGATTGTGAACCAGGTCGCTGCTCATTTGTGCTGCCCCACTGCGCCTTTTGAATTGCCCCTTGGGAACAAATAGTTCTTTGAATTGAATTGAATTGAATTGAAGTGTATATATGATACATCAAATAATTATAAAGGAAACCATCAAATCCAGTGATAAAACTAGTTTATGATGGTGAATCATTTCATACAGAATGGTGATCTAAATGTGCACTCCTTCTGTCTGGCCGTATAAAAGCACTGGCAGGTGTTCCTTGACATCAAAAAGAAAATGGGTGTCTCTGGCTTCTTTTAAAATCATTTTCTAGAAAAAGAAGAAATAAGTGTTTCTTTGACTTTTCTGCTTTTTTAATTGGTTTTAAGATTTAAAAGCTGAAACCCGAGGGAACAACTGGGCGTCAAAGCAACCTAGTTCTCTAGAGCCATCTAACCTTAAACTCACTTACTGGACAGTGTGTGTGTGTGTGTGTGTGTGTGTGTGTGTGTGTGTGTGTGTGTGTGTGTGTGTGTGTGTGTGTGTGTGTG
>JBBMFX010050851.1:0-11213 GCA_037832545.1 Rhabdalestes septentrionalis
ACAGCTCAACTTTACCTCAGAAACATCAGTCACAGCTCAACTTTACCTCAGAAACATCAGTCACAGCTCAACTTTACTTCAGTAACTTGAATAAAACTTTTAGATTATTTCCTTCATTTTTGTTTGTTTGCGGACGTGAACTTGGATTATTTGCTTAAAAAAACACAGTGGGGTAAAGTTGGTTTTGTTTTTGATATTCGTGACACAGTCGGTGATAAATGCCTTTAACTTCAAAATGATTTGCTCTAAAAAATTCTAAACGGTTTGACCACACTGGACAACACTGATCATGTTTCACAGCCTTCATTTTCAGTATTTTCAATCTATATAATGAGCACTGCCCTGCACACGCTGTCTAAATGTGCATGAAGGCGGGAGAGCTCACTCTCAGGAGCGCTTTCAGTAAGGGACCGTGAGGAAAGTCCTAGTTTTCTTCGTTCTCTCTTTCTCTGGCGTGTGTGTGTGTGTGTGTGTTTGTGTTTGTGTGTGTTCGGGGCCGGGGCGGGACACATAACCAGTGATGATGATTGGCTTAGATTTAGTACATTTCCATGGTTAGCCAATCAGAGGCAGAGTAGTTCACGAGTAGTACACTCACACACACACACACGGTCAGTCAGAGGTAGCTTCTGCAAACTGGAAGTTTAAGCGCTACTTTTCCCTCGCTGAGGTTAAAGACAAAAATGTTTATGTGACGTGCAACTTCTGCCCAGGAAAAAAGTGTCTCTCTGTGTCAGTGATTAGTGTACAATGTTTTATATTCATTTTATATTTATATTAAATGAGATTAGAGCTGGGCGATATGGCAAAAAAAATTATCACGATAATTTTTCCTGTATTGACCGATATCGATAATTATCAATATTATAGCTCCTGTAATAATAAAAATAATGTAATAAAAAAGTATAAATATAATTCTAACCCAGCAAACAGAATGAAAACAGTAAAACAATATTAGTAAACAAATATTTTTTTTCGCAACAAATGAATATTTACATACAAAATTCCATTAAAATTGTAAAAAAAAAATTTTTTTTCAAGTATTTAAAGAAACAATACCAAAGATCAAATTAACAAAGCCAGATAATAACATACAAATGTGCACAAAAGTACAATATTACACAAATGTCAAAGGGCAAACACAAAATAAAGCAGGACAGATCTGACTGCAGCAAGTATCTGTAACAGTGTTGCCCCCTGTATTTAAAACCCTTTCTTAATGCGAACTGGTGGCAGGAATACTAAGATACCGCTTAGCTAGGGGGCGCACTTTAGGAAAGGCAGTTCTGTCGGCTTTCCACCATTCCAGAGGACTGGTTTCACTGGTTTCACTGGTTTCACTGCCCACACAAGGAGATTGAAGATAATTTTCAAGTTCAGTTTCAGTCAATAGTTGGTGTGAATTTCGGGTCGACTATTTTAAGAGGTTTCAACGAGACTAACTGGCATCATTTCGTTTGCCGAGAAGTAAGTCACTGCACTTGCAATGACCCAAAGCCTTTTTGATTTTTTAGTCACATAGATGCTGTTATCGCCGGGAACGTGCTGATTTCCGACTCATCCTGCTAATCTGAACCCCAGACCTACACACACACACACACACACACACACACACACACACGCAAGCGCACACACACACACACACACACACACGCATACACACACACACGCGCACACACACAGACACACAGGCTCGCACACACACAGACACACACACACACACACACACAGTCACACACTCATGCATGCACACACACAAGCACCTCTGAGGACTGTTTTCAGTTTTATCTCCTCCTGTGTATTTAAAACATTCTCCTCCTCCGCTTCACTCACCGGTGCGGCAGTGTTGCCCGACGTTTTTTTTACCCAAAACAAGCCCACGATGCTAATGTTTACAACATCGCCTCTTTAGGAGAGGAGGGGCAAAATTGTAACGTCATCAGTGATTGGCTGTTATACAAACCTAACGTGCTGCTCGATTGGCCCTTGTGTTGTCTGTATCAGCGCATGCTCTAAAACTGAGCAAACTAGTTTTATCGAGTTTTATAGCCTCCGCATATCATCGTGATCATCCTCATTTTTTATCGATAATAAATTTTATAGCCCAGCACTAAATGAGATTTTTTTTTTAAGAAAAGCAGTAAACATTTTGCCTGGTAATTAGTTACTTTTATAATGATGTAACTCAGTTACTAACTTTTTGTGAGAAGTAACTAGTAACTATAACTAATGACTTTTTTTTAAAGTACCTGCCCAACACTGCCCTTTGCTCTGATTGCTGCTCTGCACACAGGTGTTTACTGCTAAACTCCTCTGGGAACTCCTTCAGGACTGTTGGTAAACCATTTCAGGTGACGACCTCTTGAAGCTCATCCAGAGAATGCAGAGAGTGTGCCTCATGACCAGCGGTGGCTGCTAGTCTCATTAACTCATTTTAGGCAAACATCATGAAAGGTGTTACATTATTTGTACATAAATTCTGGCCTCTGTTCCTTTTTCAGAAAATGGTTTGTGACCCTGTCGTACCACCGGAGAGAAGTCTTAAAAGAAGCAGTCTTAAATGGAGTCCAGTCCTCTAGTTCAACTGGTCATACTGGGAGAGCTGAACAGAGCGGCTATTTTTCCCTGACTTTTCACCAAATTGCGTTGGTCTGCCTTGCTGTTTATTTTTGAGTCTCTGGTCATGAGGAAGATTATTAAATGGCTTTTCTAAAATAACTATTACAATAACAATAATGTCAACAAGCTTGTGCACAGCTTGCAAGCTCACTGGTTTCCCTTCCAAGAGCTCCTTTAATGATGTGAAACACGGAGCTCAAGAATGCTGCAATTACGTTTTATTTTAAGAATTATATGTGCAACTGGAAATGGTTTATATCACCTGCAAGGTTACCTCACGAATTCTCTCGCAGATACACTGGGACTGAGCGTGAATCGCTCCAGATGATCAGGTTTTATTTTAAAACATGTTGTCAATCAAAAAGAGTTTCTGCCCTTTAGAGAAATCCTTCAATCATGCAGCAGTCCAGCGTCCCGGCCCGCCCAGTGCTCCATTTACTCCCAGAAAAGCTGAGCATTTTTTTGGTGCATTTATCCAATCACTGTCCAGTTTTTTTGCAATGAGACACGCCCCTCTGCCAGCGTCCATAGCGCCCCAGTGAAGCTGGGCTTCAGGAGGTTTAATGCTCGGTGCTGCACAGAAATGTGTAAAGAAATTCGAGTCAAACAATCTTCAGTAAATACCTGATTCTGAACGAGCTAGTCATAAAGTTAAACTTGATCTAAAAGCAATGTGACATTTTGAACATTTATTTTCAGACATGTTAGAGGAAGCAGAGCTTCCCTTGTAGTCTTACAGCAGCTGCCACTGCTCATGACAATTTTATGTTTAATTTAATCTTGGAGGATTAAACATTTTGGTAAGCCCACACTGTGCAAGAAAAGCAAATAGTAATTTATGAGACCTCTTAGTTTAGGACTAATACATTATTTTGGAGCATTAAGTCATTTAAGCGCTACGTGTTATACCGATTACTAGGGCTGTTCCGAATGCCATTTTCTGAGCTTCGAGTATTCGGTAGAGAAAAACATCAAAGGGAGGGGGCTGAATGTATTCTTATCTTGTATTCGCCATCTTGGATTCAGAAACCCATATTTTCAAAGTAGAATTATAAATAAACAAACCGCTAAACACAGCTTTACTTTTTCTGCCTCAATAGCCACATAGCCGGTTTTGAATTTGCCGCGAGACCCGGCCGACCGATAAGCTCCTCTGCCGAGTATTAGCCATGTCTGCAAATTAATTTACTTTAGGTTAGTGGACTGTGGTCAGGGATAATACATGGGATGTACACAATGGTGCTTAATTGATTAAGAAGTTGTTAATCTGCAATAATATACGAAGGATTTTCTGAAGCTTATCATTTTGTGCTGTAAGTCACCAATGAGAACGCTGGCATCTCCCTCCAACAAACACAGGGTAATGGAAACTATCTACATTCTAGTATCCAGTTACATACCAGTTCATTATATTCTGTTGAACGTTTCTTATTTAACAGTTTAAATTCATCCTCCTTATTTAAATATTGTTTCTTTAAGAACCGTTGTTGTACTTGGTATTGGAAATGGGTTTATAGAATATAGAATACTATACCTCTTTTTAAACAAATTATAATAGGTCAATGGTCTTTGTATGCTATGTATAACGTATGCTTGTTACTCACCAGTTGTATGCTTGTTACTGTCAGTCCCTTTCAAAATGAGCGGTTTAATAAGCAGTTGCTGATCGTACCTTATGCTAAAAACTGATTTTTGATAATATGTCCCTAATAAAGGATGTTTTTTTAAATTATTATTTTGTTTATATTTTTTCGGTCATGTTTTTGGTTTAATTAACTGTGGAGATCTGGAATCAAGCTTGTCTGTTATGGTGACAAGTGAAACTGATGATGAAGGTTTTGCACCCAGCAGTGCAGTACAAGCTATATGGTTTCTAAAGATGTTGGAGTGAGTTTTACAAGAGCAAGAAATATTTCAGTAAGTTGGTCAAATTCAAACATTTTTAAAACATCTGAATGGTTGATTTTTTTTGTCACATTATTTGCACAGATGTTCAGAGATTTAACATTAAAATGTGTTTATATTTTCTAAAGATTAAGGCGAAGATTACAGATGAGGTTGTTAACTCCAGTGATGACATGTTTGAGCGAAGTGAAGGCAGTGAGGATGAATATATTCCTGACACCTCTGATGGCAACAGTTCATACAGTAACTCAAGTCTTCATTCATCAGCAAACATCTGGCAAAAACTCCATGCAGACTTCAACCGAAGTAGTGTTCATCTGTGAGAAAGTATTTGTGACAGGTACATACCAGCTCAGGAAGGTAGAGAAGACTCATGTTCCAGTCATTTCAGTCAGCGTAGTGGACTGGCAGAAGACAGCACAGCAGAACACAGTATTCCTTTAACACCCGTCCCGGCGGTGTGTAGGAAGGAAGATGGAGGCAGAGTATATAATAAAAAAGCAGCCTTGCCTCTATTGTGGATTACAAGCATTAGCACTGCATTGAGGTAGAAGTTTTTCGAGGGGTTCCAAACAAAGCGTATCCAGCTGGATTATCTTAGAAATCAAGGCCACCTTGCCCACAATGCTGAAGTTCTATACTCAGGCAGATGAAAACACTTGTCTCGGTGATGTGTAAAAAGGAAGATGGAGGCAGAGTATATAATAAAAAGCAGCATTGCCTCTATTGTGGATTACAAGTCACAAATATATATATAGGCACCTTGAGCATGAGCACCGCAGTGAGGTAGATGTTGCAAGAGCGCTACGTTTTTTGAGGGGTTCCAAACAAAGACGTATCCAGCTTGACTTTCTTAGAAGTAAAGGCTACTTTGCCCACAGTGCTGAAGCTCTACACTCAGGCAAATGAAAACGTATTCAGTGCAAGTTGCCGAAAGACGATTCAAGAGGAAATGAGTATATGCACTGCACTTTCCGTCAAGGTTTATTTAAGAAAATGCTATGGTGGCCTGTTAAAATCTGTAAACCTGAAAAAAAGGCTCTACCTGCTCCTGCTGGTGTTTGTGATGGCTTGTGGCAGGTGTTGATTTCTATGAACGAGGACACTATCAGAGGTGACCTGTGCATTATCAAGAGGCAATTCTAAACCCCATCCAGATATATACCTGTCTGAGTTTGAGAAGAAACTGTGCAAATACTTCAAGAGAATTGAGATCAGAGGTAAGCAAGGGAGAAAAGTACCTTTCCTGATTAATCTGGTGATGCAGAATTCCCTGGATCTTTTGGTCATGAAGCGGATAGAAAATTCCTACCTGTTTGCGAGACCTCTTGCAATGTCCCACTACAGAGGTTCAGATTGCATACGGGAGTATGCAAAAGCTTGCGGTGCCAAGAATCCTGCTGCACTACCAACAAAGAAGAGGAAGCACATTGGGACCCTCTCCAAAGTTCTAAACCTAAGTAATACCGAATGAGATAAGTTAGCCAACTTTCTTGGCCATGATATATGTATACATAGGGAATGTTTTGCTATCAGAGGTGACCTGTGCATTGTGGAATATGGAAAGCACATGTATAATATACATGGAAAGAATCCAAGAATGCAGGGATATATTCGCTAGAAAATTGGTGAGATTGGCAGGCTCTTGGTATGTGCAAAAGAGAAAGATCCACATGTGACTGTGAATGATCTTGTTCATCTATGTAACTTCATTTTTAAAACCTGTTGATAGCTAAAATGAAATAACAAATACTTAGTAAAACTAAGCAGTAAAACTTGGCCATTCGCTGAAAAACATTTCAAGGGAGGGAGTTAAAAAGACTGCTGATGAGGCACGTGACTTCCAGAAGGTATACGATGCGAGATGGGATGAGTTTATCTCAACTACAGCTCGACAAACTTTGCAGGAAATGAAGTGGAATGCCCCACAATTATTGACTTTCACGGATGATGTGAAATGCCTTAATTGGTACCTGGATAAACTAGAAAAGGTTTACTACAATACCTTTTCAAGGGAGTCTTCCGGCTTGACCTGGGCACAGCTGGCCAAAGTATCACTGGCAAAAATGGCCCTTTTCAATCGGTGACATGAAGGAGAATTGTCTAGGATGCCACTTTCTACTGACTTATCAAGAGGCAATTCTGAGCCCCATCCAGAAATGTACCTGGCCTTGTCTGAGTTGGACAAGAAATACTTCAAAAGAATTGAGATCAGAGGCAAGCGAGGGAGAAAAGGACCTTTCCTGATTACTCCCTGGATCTATTGGTCAAGGAGCGGATAGAATGTGGTGTAGCATCTGAAAATTCCTACCTGTTTGTGAGACCTCTTGCAATGTCCCACTACAGAGGGTCAGACTGCATACGGGTGCCAAGAATCCTGCTGCACTATCAACAAAGTTGAGGAAGCACATTGGGACCCTCTCCAAAGTTCTAAACTTAAGTAATACTGTATTACATAAGTTAGCCAACTTTCTCGGCCAAGATATAAGTATACATTTGGAATTTGACCGTTTGCAAGGGGACCCTCCACTTGGCTAAAGGTTTAACTGCATTAGTAAATGTTTTTTAGACCAAACACCTGACAGTGAGGATTCAGATGAGTCTTAATTAATATCTGTTTCATATTCAATAATCATCAGTCATGTTGGGCAAGCCCATGCTTGTACTGCCATTCCTACTCCGACCTTACGCGGGGTACAGCAGGCTTCCCCAGCTCATCACTCCGAGTTGCAGGTGTCTCCATCTTGCTCCGAATTCGGCGAGGCCAAAATGGCGGCCCCCATGCTAGCTCTAACACACTGATCGGACCTTTCTACTCGGTCTACAGCTGGTCTGTCTGTGCATCCCGTTTCTCCAGTGAATCGTAAGCCCTGTGGCTGTTCCTCATACAGCAGGGAGCTTGCGCTGCCTGGGAGTACATGATCGAGTTCTAACATTCAGAGGAGCAGACGAACATTTGGTAACACAACTGTTGTTACATCATAAGCATGCATTACTTGTACAGAAACACTGAAAAATAAATATGAAGCTCAGTTGTTTAAAAACTGCTGGGGCTTAGTGTAATGTGTGACTTAAACAGCATTGCACCACGCAGATGACACTCACTGGTCTCCAAATTGTATAAAAACGTGCTTTGTGCTGACAGACATTTTAATGTGAAGGCAAAGCGGTGTGATTATATGTTTTTCCAGGGAAAGACATTGTTCCATAAATCTACCCTCTCACAAAAAAGACAAGTTACAGAGCCTTATCAACAACTAAGCTGCTAGAATAGGCATCCCCTGTTTAATCTGGTAGTATTGTAGCTACCTTCAGTTAACTAGTTAAGACATTCTCAAATACAAATGACTAAAAGCATTTGATGTGAGCTACAGACATGAAAACTCCCTGCCAAAATGAGGCATACTTTCATTATTCTGGCTGTACTGCAGCTACACTGATAAAACGTGTACAGTTTCTGACATTTTTAGATAAAAAGTATAAAAAGCACTTGATAATGGGAGCTACATTATCAAGGGCCTGAACCTGCAGCAACAGCTGCACTGCCTGAAAATGGATAAATTTGTCTTTATTGTAGCAACGTCAGTAAAACATACACAGGGTTGTTGCGACTGTAATGCAAATTACCAAAAGCAATTAATGAGAGTTACTGTAATGCAAAACATATAGAGATGCCTTATTAAGCATCTTGGTGCCAGAAAAGGCACCCCCTGTTAATTCTGTCTGTACAGTAGCTACAGTGATGAGACTTAAACAGGTCAGTCAACACACACTTAATAATAATATTAATAATAATAGTAGTATTAACAACAACAACAACAACAACAACAACAATAATAATAATAATAATAATAATAATAATTATTATTATTATTATTATTATTATTATTATTATATTAATCTTTATTTGTACAGCACCTTTCATACAAAAGGATGCAGCCCAAAGGGCTTTATATTCAATAAAACAAATCCGGAAATGAAATTGAGGAAATGCATAAAAGATTTGGAACATAAATAAATAAATAAATAGATAAAAACATGAAAGAAAAAATACATAATTACAAAATATGAAATAAAATAAGAATTACAAGAAAAAAATTGAAACTCATTTGAAAATAAAACAAGCATTAAAAAGATCAGGACGACAAAATAGAATACAAAATACTAAAAGCACTTGAAGGGAAAAATGTCAAATTTAAAGGAATGCTTTTCTGGCACCATGGTGGTAGCATTTCTGCAGCTCTCATTATCAAGTGCTTTTAACCATTTGTAGTGATTTGTGTCTTGACTAACCTGTGTAAGATTCACAGTAAAACCAGAATAAATAGGGGATAGGCATCCCTAGAGATGTTACATTTCTCTACTTCCCATGAGCAAGTGCTTTTATTAATTTGTATTTGAGGGTGTCCTGTCTAATCTGTGCAAATTTACCGATGTAGCTACAATACGTTTTATTAGGGGATGCCTTTTCTGGCAGTGCTGTGCCAAATAGAGCATCCCCTTTAATTTTGCATTTCTGTGCCTCCCATCATCAAATTATTTTATTATTTAGTGTTTGAGAGTGTCATCACATATATTTCACTGATTTAGCTACAGTACAGAGTAAATGGGGGGATGCCTCTTCTGGCAATATGGTGTTAGAAAGTGCATCCTTTAAAATTACTTGCATTTTAGTTGCTCCCATCTTCAAGAGCTTTTAGTATTTTGTATTTGAGTGTTTCTTGTATAACCTGTGTAGGTTTTACTGATGCAGCTACCATTCAGACAAATTTGTATTAGGGATGCCTTTACTGGCAGTGCTGTGCCAAAAAAATGGGCATCCGGGTAAATTCTGTATTTCTGTACCTCCATCATCAAGTGCTTTTATTATTTAGTATTTAATATAGAAATACATTTAAGTATTTATTGTGATCTCCATGATATCAAGCCGATTTCTCAGTACTAGTTAACATTTTGGCGCACTAGCTTGTGACTATGCCGCACTAGTACTATAAAAACACTTACTAGTCAAGCATTTTCATCAACTAGCTAACTAGTGGGCATAAAATATGCTGCACTAGGTAACTTGTAAAGCGTAGTAGCACTACAGTTTGCCAAAATGCCCACTGGCGACACTAGTAAAGGCCAAAATGCCCAGTAGTTGCAGGGTTCAGGGTGTTTTGAACGTACTAGGCTGTCTAGTAAGGAACAAGTGTTCACAAGTGACATTAGTTAGAGGTTCTTTGGCTTTACTAGTTAACTAGTGAGGCTCAAAATATTTACTAGTCAACTAGTTGAACTGTATATCACCACCCACTAGTGCTACTACTATCACTAGTGAAAGGCACAATGCCTACAACTAGCACCACTTAAACAATTCTAATAAGGAGGCTGGAAAGGGTCAAACACAGAAGCTTCTTATTGGTTCTCCAGCCAAATTGCCACCCAGACAAAGTGTAACCCTATAAAGCCTGGATGTCAAATAGGTATTTGCCAGTGAATGAACAGTCTTCTCCCAAAGGGCTAATGAGCCATGAAGAGGAGCGTAGATAATATTTGGAGAAAACCGTTTGTGCATCTGAGTCCGATCTACCTCTGCCCATCTTTAAAAAAATACTTAGCCTGCCCTCTTAGTGTTGAGCTGGTTTATACAGAACACATCATCAGGTAGGTTTGACCATGCAGGCTCTGTGCTTTTTTTAATGTGGACATGAATGTCTTACTAAAGGCAATTCTGGCATAACACCGACACTGACACCGACACTGACACCGTTACACTGACACTGTTACACTGTTACACTGACACTGTTACACCGACACTGACACCGACACCGACACTGACACCGACACTGACACCGTTACACTGACACTGTTACACCGACACTGACACCGACACTGACACCGTTACACTGACACTGTTACACTGTTACACTGTTACACTGACACTGTTACACTGACACTGTTACACTGACTTTATACAGTATTTACACCAGCGGTCTCCATCCTTTCTGAAACTGAGAGCTACATCACAGGTACTGAGCCATACGAAAGGGCTCCCAGTTTCATATACAAGTACAGAGTTTACCAAACTTCATGTATAATAAAAGTGTTTTAAATGCTTATTTTTTAGATATTGTCATTTTTAAACAGATATAAATGCAAATGTGATTAAAGAAGAATAACATCAGGGGAAAATTACATGTTGGGTGTTGCTCACTGGTGAGTTGTGCTATATTTTGGACCGGTCCGCGGGCGACTCATGTGGTCCTTGGGGGCACCCTGGTGTCCGCGGGCGATCCCCTGGTGACCCGTGATCTACACGATCAGAGGTATGTGGTTAGTGCTGTGACTCGCTGAACTCGGGCAGGCTCCATATACAGTAAAACAACAAAAAACGTGGAAACAACCATCTACCGACAGACACACTACACACTCTGTGTCTGTGACCCAGTCTGTGAGTGTGTATGTGTGTATGTGTGGGTGAGTGTATGTGTGTGTGTCTGAATCTGAATTCTTTTAACTCCATTTATAAATCTCACAAACACACACACATCCAAACACAGAGGCCGAGTGTGAATGTCTGTGGAGTGTGTTGTGGTGGATGAAGCAGTCAGATCTCTCTCAGACAATTAAGGAGCAAAGGTAATTACCACACACACACACACACAAACACACATACTCTCACACACACACACATACTCTCACTCACA
>JBBMFX010050862.1:0-11213 GCA_037832545.1 Rhabdalestes septentrionalis
TCAGAAAACTCAGGATGAATCACTGGACACAGAATAATACAGAATAATACAAAATTAAACCACTTATTCAAAAGACAGTATTCACATTATGAAAATAAATGCTAATTTCCCATGACCGGTTGAATGGCGACGACGCACATGGTGTTGGGTGCAGGAAAAAAGGCATCCCTGATGATATGAGTGAGTTTAACTTGATCTAAATTGTGATAGCTAGATGGCTGGGTCAGAACATCTCCAAAACAAAAGGCCTTATCTGATATGTGCCTCCTAGAAAGTACAACAGGTGAACCACTACAATGTGGGTGCCCAAGTCTAGGTGATTTCTACAGACGAACTATTGTAGCAAAAATGCTAGGTGTGATAGAAAGGAGTCAGAACACAGTGGATCTCTGCATGCTTAGAATGAGCCTGTTTAGCTGCAGACCAGGCAAAATTCTCATGTTGACTCATCCATAACCCAATGCATATACCATAGGCATGTGAGCATCTGGACACAACTATGGGGCAATGGAAGAAAATTGTCTGTTCTGATGAATCGTGTTTTCTTATACATGATGTAGATGGTGTGGTATGTTTGTTTCGTTTTTCTGTGGTAGAGATGGCATCAGGAGATGGCATGCTGGGAAACCATGTATTTTGGGATTTACGTGGAAAAAATTTTGACATTTTGACCTAAACTTGATTGCAAAACAGGTAAATCCCTTCATAGATATTGTATTACCTAGTGGCAGTGATCTGTTTCAACAGGATATTGTTGCCCTGCCACATTGCAAAAAACATTCAGGAATTTGTTTTTAGGAACCCAGCATAGAGTTCAAGGTACTGACACACTTTCTTCCTTTAATTCCAGTTAAAAGTGCACTCTACAACATATAAGGTAAATGACAACAGTGATTCTAGCTTGTACATCCGCAAAATCATTAGGATGTGATATCAATTTCTGAGGTACTCATTCATTTTCTTTATTAAACATTCTTTTTATTTAGTATCACTGAACAAGTTTACTTGTGTAATCCAATGCTACTCAATGTTCCTAAATCATTTACAGACCAATGACTGGTGTGCGGTCAGACAGTGATGGCACATGAAAAAAAGCAGAGAAAAAATGCTTGAGATACATTTACAGCATTCAGCAGATGCTTTTATCGAAAGCAACTTCCATTCCTACAGGGGACAGTCTCCCTGGAGCAACTTGGGTTTAAGGGTCTTGGTCAGGAACACAGTGGTGGTGTACTGAAGGCAGGATTCAAACCCATGACCTCTTGATCCAGAGGCAAACATTCTACCCACTCTGTTATGCTCAGTTAACTCTGAACTCAACGCTCACATTTTGGGCTATTGTTCATTTTTCTAAAGGCACAATAACAAGTTACTTTAGTCTGACCTTATGAGAAAAGTGCCATCCTGAAAATGGGTTCTATAAAGGAATCCACATGCTCCAAATGGCATTTAAAGGTCCTGTATGGAGGTTACAATGCACTTTAGATGCTGTATGGAACTGTCAAATACAGATCTGGCCTTTCATTGTGTGTTTTAAAGGGATATCAAAGGATGACATTTAGTCTCAATTACAGCTCACATGAGCCGAGCAAAGAAATTTGAGTATGAACAATTTTGTTTGGTGCCACTGCAGAATAGGACCTAATTGGTTTCAGGAAAACATAAAGGAATGTTGGAGTGAAAGCAGCATTGCTTGGACCTCTTCATCAATATTGCGTCACATCTCACCAGTGATGGAACTCAGTGGAATAAAATAATGAATTAAAATGCTGTTTGGTCTCTTTGAGCAAGACTGGCAGCTGTAGCAACCATTTTGGAGCTGACGACACTGCCTGGAATTCGAGGCGAGCTGATCATCTCAACCAGTCTTAAAATTAAAGGGTTTATTGCAGCTATCTAATTCTTTACCTGCCTGCAGTTCTTTATAAAGTATTTTCAGGAGTTGTCTTTCACAATCCCTAAAGGAGGCAGGAGAGTATCAATAGACAAGAAGATGTGTGTCCTTGTGGCAAAACTCCATGGCCTCAATTTACTTTTCTCTTTTGATTGCTGGACCCAGGAATTTGACTTTAATTGAAAAGAGAGTTCAGTGTTATCCCTGGTGTACTGCCTTTCTGGACACTCTGCCGAGAACACAGTTGCAAACACTCTCGCTCATACGTTACATCCCTGCTGCTTCCTGACCTTTTTCTGAGGCCATGGCTCAGTCAGATGCTTTTTACATAAAGCTCGCCAGTTCTGACAGCTCCTCAAGCTCCTCTATATTTAGTTTATTTGGTCTTATTATCCATCCATGAACACATTTTCTGATCATTTAGTAATTTATGGATTCAACTGTGTTTCTATATCATTCTGTATATGTGTAAAAGTGCACTTTTAGTATTTTAGTTCATGTAATAATCAGTACAGTCTTGCAGACAGAAAGTCCCTTTATATGGATCTAGGACTTGCACTGAAAAAAAGAATGATGTCTGAGGTGTCTGTACCCACCTGTCCACAAGAAGTACAAGGAGAGTTTCCTGTCTCCTGCAGAGTTCACAACATGAAAGAAAGGTAGCAGTGAGGCAAAGCTAGAATAACAATGTGGAAACAGGAAGAACACTGATATTCTGAGAAAGGAGATAAAAGAGATAAAGCCCTAGGTTCCTGATTAGCTGAAAACTCACATGGAAATAGACATGCCTCTTACTTTCCAATCAGTCCCACCAAAATCATCTCTGGAAAGAAATATTGTGGCAATGCCTGTTAAGACCGAGACATTGTGAGACCAGTGTGGAAGACAGGTGACATCTCCCCTGGTGAAGACCCTGGAGCAGTTGGTCAATGCTCAGCTTCGGCCCCTGGTGAGCTCATCACTGGACCCACTTCAATTTGCCTGGCATTGTGGTAGATGATCCACCTCCTACATCATTTCCTCTCTCACCTGGAGACCACTGAGAGCACTCAGAGAATCATGTTCTTTCATTACTCCAGTCAGGGCGTCGGAAGCATTGATAATGTGAGAGGGATGTTTGGGGGAGGGGTTTGGTTGGGGGCACAACAGGAAACCCCTGTTGAATCTTGAATCTTGAATCTTTCACGAAAGAATCCACTCCACTCAATCGATAGAAGAACACACACCACTGAAAATTCGCTTCGGGTTTTCCTCCGCATGTAAGTGAAAAGAATCGTCAGTGCATAGAGAGGCTGCTCGTATTTCCAGTGCTGTGTGTAATCTTCTATCGGCTTAGTGGAGTGGATTCTGAACTAATTATTTATGTTAAATGTGGGGGAGTCAAAATAAATCATTATGAAATGTGAGGGAGTCACGTCCCCCTCTGATTGAATGGGGATGACGCACATGTCTCCAGTGCCTCCAGCAATATCCTATCCACAGTCCTGAAGGACAGCCTGGATTCCACCACACCACATGAATTCTGAACTGCCTCACTAGCCCCGAGCTGTGTTTTGGACAGGGTGCACTACGGCACTGGGGCCCCGGAGGGAAAAGTTCTGGCAACATTCCTCTTCACCATCTACACTGCAGACATCTCCTGTACCTCCAACAACTGCTTCATACAGAAGTTTCCCAAAGACTCTGCAGGGGTTGACCTCATTACTGATGGGGGGTAGATAGTATAGAGAACTGGTCCCGGAATTTGTGGATTGGTGCCAGCAGTTTTCACATGATTGTATATGTGTATAAATTCACAGGGTTCACATATACATATACAGTCATGTAAAAATTAGGATGCCCTATGAAAACATGTGTGTTTTTGTAACATTCTTGGACATATGGATGTTTAATCACAATTGGTACCTTACTGGGAGATTCAAGTAATAACTGAAAAATTACAACTGAAGAAAGGACTTTTCAAAATCATCTTTTCTGGTGAGGAATAAACCAGGAACACTCCACATTTATTCCCACTTAAAAGGGCTCAAGTCACACACAGGTGTCTCGCATCTGTTGCACATGATTAGAACATTGTTATTCAACAATTTGAAGGAGGATTGCCTTATTTAAACCTCAGATATTTCACCTGGTGTTCTACTGAGTTTTGAAGTGAGATTGAAAGAGCTGTCTGAGGCCTTCAGAAAGAGGATTGTAGCATGAGTATGATAAGGGATTGAAAAAAGATCACAAAAGAATTTAAATCAGCCATTCCACTGTTCAGAGAATAGTATAGTGGAGTTTCAAAACAACTGCCAACCTGGCCAGGTCTGGATGTCCAAGCAATTTCACCCTGAGGGCAAACTGCAAGATGCTAAGAAATGTCTCCAAAGATCATAAAATATCATCACTGGACCTGCAGCAGGCTCTTGCAACTGTTGATGTGAAGTGCATGCCTTGACAATCAGAAAGAGACTGCAGAAGTTTAACTTGCATAGGAGGTGTGCAAGGAGGAAATCTTTGCTCTGTAAGAGAAACATGAACCCCAGACTAAAGTTTGCCATGGAGAATGTAGACAGGAGGCCTGGAATACTGTTCTTTGGACTGGTGAGTCTACAAATGAATTTAGACACCAGAACAGAGGAAATAATTGGCGTAAAATTAATGCAGATCTCCAGAAAAAGAACCAATACCAAATGTGGTAGTGGAAGTGTCATGACTGCATGCTGCAACAGGTCCTGTCCAGCTTGCCATTGTAGAATCCACCATGAGTTCTACTGTGTATCAGGACTGCCTCGGGAACATGTGAGACCATCTGTAAAAGCTGAAATGGAACTGAACCGGGCAACATGACAACTGAAAACATACCAGTAAATCCACCAAGGACTGGCTGAGGTCATGGAGAGTCTTAGAATTGCCAGGTCTTAATTCCATTGAGAGGCTGTGGGGTATCCTTGAAAAATTGTGCATTAAAGAGTTTGACAAAATTTTCCTCAGACTGATGTCAGAGAGTGGTAGATGGCGACGAAAAACACTGCAGTTATTTCAGCCAAAGGAGGGGAACACTACCTATTAGAAGGTAGAATGTCCTTTTTCCTCAGTTAGATCTGAATATTTAATGGAGTGTCCTAATTACTCCTATCCACTATCCACTTTATTCATATATATCATATACATTCCTATATACATGCATACATACATACAACATGTACATACATACATTTTTAGGTTTATATATATGTATTTATTCATATACACAATGTTGATGTATTTATTTTGGTATTATTATACTTTTGTATTCCTTTTAATCTATTGTTTTTCTGTTCTTAAATTTGTTCTGTCCACTTTCTGCCATAACAATGCAAATTGCCCACATGTGGGACTAATAAGGGATATATTTTCTTATCTTTTCTTAGTCTCTTTTCACCATGAAACCCAACAATGCCTCTCTCCCTCACAGCAATATCAGAAAAGCTTCATCAGAGCGGGTGGTATCTTTAGCTCCAGAATCATCAGACAGACTATGCAGATGATCTGAGGTGGTTGTTACTTAGTGTGCAGAGCATTGTGTACTGGGATGTTCTTGCAGGGCTTGTGCTGTGCAGCAATAAAATAATAATAAACTGAGCTCTAATTATCCTTTCAAAAGAGAGGTGTGTGTATAGCAGAACACTGATTAGCAAGATGACAAAATAAACACAGTCAAAATTTCTCAAATACTAGTCAAATATTATTCAGTAGAACTATGTTAGTATTGCAGTGCTACATTTATTTAATTAGTTCGATTTTATTGGGAATCATATGATTAAATTATTGAGACATCCAGCTGAGGAGAGTGTGGATTACAGCAGTGTTTTTGATACTTTTCCTCATTAAGTAAGATGTGATTGAGGTGATCACTAACCAGTCCCTTATAAAGCAGAATGAGGTGCTTGTGACTCTGGCATGGAATGGTTGTCACACACGGATACACTGATTTAAAAGTAAATAGCAGTGGTCTCTTATATTTTTATGCAGAATATGAACACATTAATTCACACAAGTACAATCACAAAAAAGCATACCCACCCAGCATGCAGCAAATCATACCTGCTCACATTTACACATTTGAGTGCGTAAATGAATAATTATAAGTAGGTTCAGTCAGCTTTCTACCATCTCGCCTTAAGAGCTGGTTTAAATTTGACCAGAAAATGAATGATGCCAACCCAAGCACCTTTGTGCTTTAAATTCTTTACATATGTGAAGACATTCCACTACAATAGATACCTTGTTGACTGGTAATGGAGGTCTGGTAATTGGGGTCAAATACTTTAAATATGCTGTGTACAATAGGTCTTGTCAAGGCTCTAATATGTTCATCTAGAATCAACACTAAACCACTGACAGGAGAAGTAAATAATATTAATTGTCTAATTTCAGTGGCAACTGTCAAGCAATGCGATATTAGGCAGTGAGTGCATAGTCAGTTCTTCACATTGATGTGTAGAAACAAGAATAATGGGCACAATTAATGATCTGAGTGACCTTGAAAAATCAAATTGTAATGGTTAGATGACTGGGTCAGAACATCTCCAAAAGGCAGATCTTGTAATAGAAGGTTTAAAAATGTTGCTTTGTATGGAGCTCCAGCCCAGTCAGAGTGCCCATACTGATCCCTGTCCACCACCAAAGTGCCAACATTGGATACATGAGCTTCATAACCAGACCACGGAGCAGCTGAAGAAGGTCTTATATGGGGTGGTACATAAGATACTTGCCTATGGTCCAAGAGGTCATGGGTTTGAATCCTACCTTCAGTACACCACCACTGGGTTCCTGAACAAGACCCTTAAACCCAATTTGCTTCAGGGAGACTGCAACCTGTAGTTAGGGAATGAAAGTCTCTTTAGAAAAAAGCGTCTGCTAAATGTAGAATCACATGTTCTACATCACATAGATACAAAGAGAGACGATTTTATTGCCTAAGTCAATGCCATTTTCTCTTGGTTTTATGGTAAAATTGTTTTTTAGATGGTCATAATTATCCCTTCACCTCTGTAAATAGTTAGGAACTCATAGAATTTTTTGAATAACTGCATGGACCTCCGTATCACTGCCCACCCCCAACTATACGCTGAATTGTGCACATTTAGGCCAGCCCAAATTCATATATTGTAGACCTACACTTATTTACAGCAATCATGGCTTTGGTCTCGTGCTGATTTTTTCTGAGAACCAAACTAATAATTATTTTTGGAAACCCCTGCACTTTCGTGGAAACCGCAGATATCCTTCGCATTTTTTTTGCTTTTGTGATATCCAGGCCCTGTCCACCATGCCCCCTCATTCTCATGCTGGTTGTTTATGTTTGGGTGCTGCAGTTAGCAAGGCAATCAGACGCATCTTAATGGAATGAGACTCCGTGAGGACGAGAGGGTGTGGCGAACAAGGCCCAGGTATCTTATTTTTTTCTGTGGAAATATAAAATTTTTTCATGCATTTTAGAGCTAAATTATTAAGTTATACTAATTTACTATAGTAATGTTTTAACAAATATTAACATAAATTCAGCTACATTTCCATATAAAATATAACTGTATAATTTTTCTTGGACTGTCCAGAGAACACAAAGAAAGCACATCTTAGGATCATGAAATACCGCTGCACTCAGAGGCAGGAGGTTTGATAGTAGCCAATCTTAGAACGTTATTTATACTTGCTGATTGGCTGCTGCCCTGTGACACACTTACAGTTCAGAATTTCCCCTGTGGAGGATCTTGCGTGTTCTCGTGTTTTAAATTTTATTCTTTTTAAAGTCCTGTATTTTTATTACTGTAAATTAAATTCATTTATTACTGTAAAGAAACAGGCATGCATAAAATACAGTACAGTCTATACAAGGGTATCACATCGGGGGGTGCACGGGAATGAGGCGAGGCGCAGAGTGCAGGTTCTTAGATGGTATTTAATGTTGACTTAGACTCAAGACAACACAAAACAAACTTGGCATGCGTGCCAAACTCAAAACCCTACATAAAAGACACAAACAGGAAAATACCATGCTGGAGACAAAAGGCAGAGTGAGGGATGCTAGGACAAGGAACAAAGGAATCTACAGAACTTAAATACTAAACAGAAATTCACTAGAACCAATCATAATCCCCAATCACTTTAACTAAATACAAAACAGGTGAAACACAGTGACTTCAGACACAAACATACAAAGTCCAACATTTCAAAATCAAAGTCCTCAAAGTCCTCAACAAAATCTCTGCCACAACAAGGAGAAACATCAATATTTCACATTCTAGCACTGTGTGAGTTCAGTGTCACATGTACAGTACAGATACGGGTTTACTATTACATTTTCTTTAAGGGCAATGTGTTAGGATTAGTTAAACATGAAATTAAAGTGTTTTGGGAGCATATCTAGGGTTTACACTTCAAAATGAGACATTTTAGGCATTTTTGCTACCACCTCACAACTTTTTTTGACTAGATGTCGGCGCTCTTGGAACGTAACCCCTGCTTTTGTCAGGGGTTTGCTGTATTACTCAAGCTGTTCCATGGAGGTAATTAACATTTCCCATTCCATACAAGTCCAGGAGAACCAGTACTCCATGGCTCTGTTGGCTGTACCCAGTATTCATTAGCTTCGCACTTGAGTTTCTTGCTGACAGGTTCTGATAAAGAACCCTGCTTGTGTTCCAGCAAATTAGGCCAGGCAGTCCATTTGTCTGCCTGACTGACAATGAGCGAGCAATGCAATTACCCAGCATTATGAAAACCCAGCTTTGAAAAGAAATTGGTTGTGCAGGAAACTGTTCAGGAAAAGTTCAAAATGATGTGAACCGAAGGCCAGCCTGAAACTTTGTTGCCAACTGGCTAAATAATAAGTGGATATTTTAAATAATCAATAGGGCATTTCCTCTGGTTAACCAACTAAAATAAGATAAGATAAGATGAGACAAGATAAGATAGGATAAGATAGAACATTATTAATCCTGACGGAAATTATTTTGTCATGAACATGCTCAATGCAACAAGAGGAATAAAGACAATAGAGTTTATAAATGACGATAACAGCGGTGATATTGCAAATGTAAAAACAAAATAACTATAACAGATATAATATAATAACAGATCAGTATTGCAAGTAATTATGAAAAGTGTCTCAGTGTTTGTGCCATAAAAATATGATGAATGTAATAAAATGAGGTAGCACCAGGTGATGAGGGGATGAGACCAACATTCAAAAACATGTAGATAACAGAACTAAGTTATAATGCACAATCTGAATGAGAACAGAATGACAGAATGACATAAAGGCTCTGTCTTCTTGTTTCATTTCTCTTTGTCACTGTCTCTCTTTCTTGTTTTTCTCTTTTCCAGCCTTGCTGCTCCTTTATGATGTCACCAACAAGGCGTCTTTTGACAACATTCGGGTAAGAGCTTGCTTTTACTCACCCGGGTAATGGCTTGTAAAACAGGCCTCATTAATGCTGTGCCATTACTGCTGTACATGGCTGTAAAAGCCGTCTGTGCTACCTGGCCTTCGATCATGCGGATATTTTGGGCAAACAACTGTGAAAAGAAACATTATTTGTCATGTTGGAAATCTATTTTTGTCCTTGTAGTTGGGGAGAGCAAATGTAGCCATGTGTTCAACTTTTTAGTCTCTCAGAGAGAAGTGGGGGGGCTGTTTGGGTGGTTTCAATCTGCTATTTTAGCTCAGGCCCTCAGGGTGCTATTATAGACCTGTTCTCCCCAGCTGTCGGTCTCCGCTGTGCCAGTGCTGGAGGAGCTGTCAGTCCTCGTGGAGCTCTCACATACTTCAGTGCAATGGATCAGGCACAGCACTGAAAGATGCTAAATATGAAGCACACACACACCAAGAGATGTGTAAAGGAATCTCTCACCTAAGAACACAGAAGCACGATGGACGTGAATATGATATTTTTCATGCTCCTGGAAGACAGCTTGGATGGAAGTTCAACTCTATTTGAGTTCCCACTCTACAATTATAGCATAAGGCATAATGACCTCACTTAGGCATTTTCTAAAACCCATACTAATGGAAAGTACATTAAAACTAATTGCATTCTGAGTTCCGTAGATTTAATGGAGTTACAAATGATTTCTTAACGAGAGAGAGTTGATGCATGTTTCTAAGGAGGCGGTATTAACTCGTTTCTGTGGGAAGCCTTTGTAAATGTGAATAGGAAGGTGTGACTAAGCACGCAGTTTAGGATAAATTGCATACATTTGTATGGAAGAGTTACCTGTTATGAATCAGGGTCCTATTCCGTGAATGTATCATTTCATTCTCATTGTTTAAGACAGTTGTATTTTTAGCCCTGCAGCAATTATCTAGATCAGTGGGTCATAAGTGCATGCAACATATGCTCATCATGCTCACTG
The DNA here is from genome assembly GCA_037832545.1 of Rhabdalestes septentrionalis. Lineage (NCBI taxonomy): Eukaryota > Metazoa > Chordata > Actinopteri > Characiformes > Alestidae > Rhabdalestes > Rhabdalestes septentrionalis. The sequence continues at coordinate 10,277 of JBBMFX010050862.1, forward strand.
AATCTTTTCATAAATATATATTTATTCACTTAATTACAGTCTACAACACAGAACTAAGTCTGGAGCTCCAGAGTGGCATGACCAATCACAGCCTACGCGAGTTGTACTGGGCGTTGTGTTCTCCAGGTGCACTGAGCCGTCCAATGGCATTGCTTTAACAGCAATTTAAAAAGTTTTTGTGGCACTTTACTTAATTTGGAGAAAACCTCCTACAACCGTCAGACATATCTAGTGAGTACCAATTGGCAATTTCTAAGGTCTGGCCATGACAAGACAACACATGGTTTATGTACATTTTTAATGTACATTCTTATATACATATCTTAAAAAGTGCTGGGGTGTTTGTCTAGTCCGTAGGCTACTTGCTTCTGGACCAAGAGGTCAAGGGTTCGAATCCTATATTTAGTATACTACCACTGGGTTCCTGAGCAAGACCTTTAACCCCAAGATGCTCCATGGAGATAGTCACCTGTAGTTAGGCAATGGACGTTGCTTTGGATAAGTGTCCTAAATGTAAAAAACTATTTGCTATTTAATAGTTGGGACTTTAGCAATGAAGATGCCTGACATGTTTCCTACCCCTGATATATGTACTCAACAGACCAGTATAAACATTCAAATTGTGATCATAGACAAAACATTAGATAGCAGGTGAAGACAAGTTTGTGTCTGGTATATGAAAAAATGGCGCAGGCTACTGATCTAGATAAATGCCTCCAGGGAGATGAAAAGTCCAGATCCTTTTGCCGCAAGAAAGTCTGTCAAAAACCCAAAGGTGTGGGAATAAAATGGAGACATTTTCATATTCTCGTTAACAGAGGTAATTTGCTGGCTGACTTATACTGTATGGTGCAGGGATTTAAGAATGAGGCCAAACCACAAGATAAATGCTTTTAATTGCTTTTAGGGGGGGGAGGGGGGGGGGGGGGGGGGGGGG
>JBBMFX010050873.1:0-11213 GCA_037832545.1 Rhabdalestes septentrionalis
ACAGAGACAGAGACAGAGACAGAGACAGAGAGAGAGAGAGAGAGAGAGAGAGAGAGAGAGAGAGAGAGAGAGAGAGACTGCACCCTGTCATAATCCTAAAAGTATGTATGACTCCCCCACAACCACTGTAACACTGGTTGTGCATTGATGAGAATCTATGCAGGCCCTAATAAAACAATACTACTTGTGGCTTTGGCACCAAATCATTTTGCATAATTGCAAGAGCACTGGGAGATTATGCTCTTAGTGATGCAAAAGTGATGCAAAAAACTTCAAAATGATGCACTAAACAAAGCTACAAAATCAGATGTGCTGAAAGCAAAACTAGGGTATGCTTAACTATGAACATGAAATTGGGTCACCTGTTTTTTCCTTTCTTATATGTTGAATTATTGTCAGGAATGTTTTGCCAACATTTCTTTCTAGCACTTTTCCAAACACGTTGGCAAGTAATCCTTCCACAAAAAATATGGATAATTTAAAAAAGGATAATTTAGCGAAAGAGAGAAAGAAAAAGTGCACATCCACACATTTATACACATATGCTCCCATCTACACCTCATGCTGGGATTTAGAAGCTCCTCACTGCTTGTAAAATCTGCCAGCAGATTTTAACTCTGTAATCTGTATGTGTTTTGCAGGTGTTGAGTGGATGCCTGGTTGAGGGTGTGTGTGTGCTTGTGCATGTAAAAAGGCCAGTGGAGAATTTATCTTCTGCACAGATTTGAACTTTGACTAATACAGTTCAAACCAAAAGTCTGCTCTTATATTATCATGTGTAGGGGTGCAGAGTGACAGGCACATGCTTGAGATGTCCTTGCAGTCCAACAGTAAACAATTATTATGTCAGACTGCTGTACTCATATTACAATGTCCTCAAATAGCTGTTCTAATCCCAGTTTTTCCAATGTTTATGCCACACGATTTGTTATGCCTTTCTTATAAAAATTGGAAACACAATCCCGAACTTTAACGTAAAACCTAGAACAATTTGCTTTTAAGAATATTAGACCACTCAGTGTGAACTATATAAAGTGGCTCTTCTATGAGGTAATGAGCAAGTCTTTTCAACAGAACCCAAGGTCTAAGGACTGATGTTACTCAAAAATGAAGAGATGTGAATCAATTTAAATGGCTATAAGTTTATTCAGTATGGAAGTCTTCATGATATATGCTCCTGTACTTAAGAGAGTCTTTTTGCATTTTTAACCTATATAACAAATACAATAGGTTGCCCAAGTGCATCTACAGCAATATGAACGCCTCCTCACAAATGCGAGTAAGTGACCTTGCCATATAGTCTGTTTACTGTCTGTCTATTCCCCGTACCAGCTTTCCGAACACCTTGTAAAACTAGGCATTACAGCTCATAAAGACACATGCACACATAGTCTGAGCAGATCTTCTCACAGGCTCTTAAAAGATCTTCAGACACCACCAGTTTCCCAAGCATCTATCAGAAAGCACAAAGGCTATATGCACACCAGCAAATGAATCATACTTAAACTAATGACTTGGGCCCACTAATGCTCACTATGGCTTTAACCACTAAGCGTTAAAATCTGGTTTAAATGATTCAGTAGGTTTGTAGCAATAATTAAACAATAACTATAATTTTACATGCCATATGTTGCATGGTTGTATATATTTTGGCCTTCAGCAGAATATTAATCACCACATTTATAGTAGGTCCAACTATAATTATGATGGGAATGCTTAGCCTATCATAAATTGTTATTGCTGACATTCAGTTCTGGGGTAGTGTGAACATGTCTTAATTATATGAAATTATTCTCAAGGAATTTTACTCCAGTGCTGTTAATCACATCGGTCATGACTGATTGGCTCACTAATAGGAAGATCACTCTTCTCTTTAAATAAGAACATATGGCCATAGATGTTTGTAAATCCCCATTGTCTTTGGATTTATGACTAGGGCGTTATTTTAAATGTACATATTTTGTAACAAACTGTCTGATGATAATGGCTGACGCTGCCACTACATTTTTGTAGGATCAGATCCTCATGTAGGACTATAAATGTTAACAGGCTAAAAAGTTGGCCACATACAAAATTTACAAACAGATTTTTTTTCTTTTCGTGAAGAGAACGAAAGCATAGCAGGTAATATGTTTAATAAGCACAGGTTAAACCTAAATGTACATAATAAACTGGGAACCTGCTGTCTTAGGATTGCAATAAACATTAGTACCATATCATGAGCATTCAAGGACAACATCATACACTTTAGTTGTCACTTTGGCCATACCATCACATTGGTTGCACTGTAGCTTTAAATTGCAAAGCTGTATTTGCCATGTGTGCATTGCCCATGTGTGCAAATTTTCATTACACCAGTTTCACTCACTTAGTTCTTTATTTTATTCAGTACAGCATCTACCATGTTGTCTTTGTAAACTACACAGCTGTGATTTAAACAGCGAGTTCCTTGCACTTTTCCTCTGCTGTTCAGTTAAGCACCTTGTGCACTGGAAGAAGAGGTCAGGATTTGAGTGAAAACAGCCAAGAGCAAAATAAAAGCAGAAGTAGGAAAAGATGTGAATAAAATCTGAGTAAAACTGCATTATTCAGATGTGTGTAATGGGCACTGGCTAAATTGCTTAGATTTTATGTTCAGTGTAGACAGATGTGTGTCACTCCCTCAAATATCTTTAGTCCTCTTCAGTCTATAAACAAACAACCACCCATTTTTCTTTAAACATGCTCCCATGCCAAGCATGCTTGTGGCTTTTGCAGTTTGTCAAGTAAACACACAAAAATGTTGAATGGGTCTCATTTTGGGGGTGAAAAAGATGAGCTGACTGGATACATCATGCCCAATACATGCTCACAGAGCGCTGTCATAAATTTTGCAGGAACACATAAATTAACTGACAAGCCGAGAAAAGAAAATACACGTTCAGCAGGAACCAAGCCTGTTTGTCTGTCTGGACTTTAGAGAGATGATCAGGTTTTCAGCCCAGACTAATAAGAATCCAGACATAAAAGTTACGTTTTGCAGTACATGTTGGTTATATTAGAGCCATGTGATAACTAGATAGGCCTAGATAGGGGAAACTTTAACATTAATCAGCTTATTTACTGCTATCTGCTACCAAAGCAGTAAACAGTATGAGACAATCCAGCCCAGTAAACTCATTAAACTTTAATTGCTAGGGTATTCTGACATTTTACATCAGTCCTTACATTTTTGTTTACAGCTCCTGGGTATAATCTGTTTGTCATTTCAGCTTGAAAAGACCATAAAACAACTCTACGGTAGCTCACACTGACCATCACAAGATTTTCCTCTGGCTTTTAATTCTCTGTTTGTAACACATTACAAACAACAACAGAGTTGGGTCCAAAAATGTGCTAATCTTCTCTCCCTCTGAGAAACCGCCTTTCCAGAGTTCCAGAGTTAACAAAACAAAAGCAATGACGGCATCATGAATCACACGCATCGCGTCACCATAGGAGGAGTTTAAACAGCTGGTAGCTACCACTGCAACAACAGCATATGCCAGACTGTTACCAAGAGGAGATGACCACCAGGAGCACAGAGTCAAGTCTGGAGTCTCGCTGGTTAATGTTCTCTCTCTGTTTTCTCTTTTCACAAATGCTCATTTGAGTTTCCACCTCTCTGAGGATGTTGAGCTCCAGGTTACATAACACAAACCGTGCTGTACTTCAGTCGATGGTGCTCTAATTTAGCTGGAATTTGACCATCTTGCCATACTTTGGGAAAAGAAAACCAAAAGCAGCAAAATATGCCAATGAAAAAATCTCAGTGCTCAGTTCAATAAGTCACTCATCTTCAGAGAATGGTTTGGGCTTTGGGAGTTTCTAATTTGCTCCTGAAATGGTTCTTGCATGGCAGGGATATTCAGTGTAGGTTATCCCGAAACTGCTCTTGAACCCTCGTAAGCATTAAGAAAGACTAATGTGAGGATCCAAGAGGAGAATCTATTCCCCTAGTATTAAGTGGCAGAATTTCTATATGCATAATTTTTATTAGGGATGCACCAATGTGGTGTTTGCAGGGCATTCTTTTGATGTTTTCTAGAGTCACGTAAACATTATGCTTTTCCAGATTGCCATGAATGCCTCATGAAATATCGATTTGAAATATCAAACATTTATCCGTTTTTCGAGTAAATATATCATGATGCCAATATGATTCTTATGTTGTCATGCTTGTATTTATACCATACAAATAGATCAAAAGTGTCTGGGATACTCACTTTCCCATATTTTGCAGTGTATTCTGAAAAAGACTGAGTGAGTGGACTACTTTTATTTTATTGATCCTCTGTCTCTATCAGACTACAGATTCCTCTACAACTACTGTCCTGGACCAGAGTGGAGTGTGATGTGTAGAGGATGCTGTGAGTATGATGTGATCCGATGTAAATGCCCTCTTCAGGGGACACCAGTGGGTTATGCAGTTCCATGCTGCAGGAATGCACGCCATGAATGTGACCCCTGCATTATCCATCCAGGTGAGACAGTTATCCAATCCCAAATGCACTTTCTATTTTGTATATACTCATTTAACTTGCACACACTTTCGAGCAGGTACATGTACATATGCCAGTGCATGTCAGTTTAACACTTAATGTCTAAACCTATATGAGAAAATATGTGAGATTCATTTCAAATGCATTGTTTCATTCCAAAATATCTTTAGTGCATTCAATCAAATTTATATTTTGGGGCTTTTTAAGCGTTTACTTTATTTTGCAAACTTGCCTTACATATATATTTTTATCTCTGTGTTGAGTTAATTTATAAAGAAAAGATAAACCTTTATTACTCCCGCAAGTGGGAAATTCTAATTGTCATGGCAGAAGGTGGACAGTAGAACAACAGAATCGAATAAAAAACTGTACTAACATTACAAAACTGTGAGTAAAACACTGTGCCGTAGACATCTCACTTTAAAAACTACTCATCTTTGCAATAACCTTTTTTTAACCATGAAACTTCACCCATGATGACTCAACATGGGAATTAATACCAAGCTCACATTCTGATATAACACAATTGGATTAAATTTTTTTAAATCTCAGTTATACAGAATTTTAGGCAACTATTAGCCCAGTCTTGACATCTGGTATCAGCTTGCTGTTAACTGTAATTTACATTAAATGTACATTTGCATTGTATATTTCTACCAGTATTAACAGCAAAAACATGGCAAAAATGTAAAGTATGTAAACATGGAAGTAACTTTAGAGAATTTAACTGATAATGTAACGCCTTCAGTTCCACTCAAAAACACATATGCATTGTTTCTTTTCAGAAATCTCATCTCACAAATCTCCCCCTGTGTAAGAGATATCTGTTCCACCCACACTGTCTTGTTCCAAACTGCCATAGTATGTCTTCCCTCCTGGCAGTATTCACCTCTGAAACCTTTGTAAAACTGAGCGTCTGTGTAGACATTCTTTCACCTCTGACAATGACTGAACTCTTTCCACATGTGTCTGAGTTAATTTGATGAAGCCTCGCTTGTAACTGTCATGTGTCTAAAGGTGTGAGGATAATGAAAATATTTAGGTCATCAGGTGAGGAAAACGGATTATGATAGCTCAGTTTAAAATCCCAATGTGACACAGTCTACATGGACTTAGTCTCTTGGACTATATTTGGTTGTATTTGCTCTTTAAACTGTGAAAGCCTGACAACATATGGGCAGGACAAAAATGACATGTGTGTGTGTATGTGTGTGTGTGTGTGTGTGGGTGTGTCTCTGTCTGGCTGTGCATGTACATGAATACCAGATGTTCATACCCGGACAGCTATTTTACTGCCAGATTCTTAAAAATATTATTTTACAAACACGCTCATAAAAAATGAGCACAGCGCTTCACAAGTCATTGCAGTTTTAGAACATCCGATACCTGTGCACAGCTTTTTACATGTATGGGCCCTGCCTGAATTTCCATGTTTCTTTTTTTCAGTGTCCTCACTCCATATGTAAAACCCATCCTCAGTGTCCAGCGCTCTGTGAACATGTCTGTTTCAGGAAGTCAATACGCACTTATGTTCTCTGCTTAGTTGGCTAGAAACTAATGTCTTTTGCAGCTTAGATGGTAATGGGCACAATGGGGGAGGCTTGTGGAGCCCGGAGGAAAGTACATTTTTCAGAAACCAAATTCTAAAACTTCATAGATGCTCTCCATTAACTCACTTCTGCAACTTTCAAGCAACATCAAGACCTCCCCGTCCAAAAATGTTGTTTATCGTCCCACCAAAGGGTGCAGCATTTTTGAAAACTGCAAGCGATGCAACAATGGAACATGGGGTCCCAAAGATGACTTCTTCATTAAAGGCCAGTACTGTGCAGAGTGTCGCCCTGGGTGGTCGGGTGGAAACTGTATGAGTAAGTTCTTTTCCCCCACATACATTCCATTTCATTTGTCTTATTAACACACCATACAGTGATGGGATGTCTAATAGGCTGTGGCATTTCAGCTTTCGGACCAAGGATTTATGGGTGTCTGTCAAAAAAACTGCTTTAAAATGTTTACCCACTTTCAGGCCTTACTCAGACGAGACAAAAAATACAGGTCATTTAATACAGATTGGGATACATGAGGCAGGATATATGATGAATGGTATGAATGTTTTGCTTTCAGCATGTGGTGGTGTTATCAGGAAAAGACAAGGTCACCTTGTTTTGGAGAGTTACCCCACAAATGCCCGCTGTGAATGGACCTTGCAGGTGGACCGACCCTTCACTATAGAACTCAGGTAGGTTCTTTATCCACTACTTGCTATGAAGCCTTAACCTTTATAAAAAAAAAACACATAAGATTATCATGATATTGCCCTGTTCAGTAAAACAGAAAAAAACTCTACTAAGTGACTTTCGTATATGCAATAAAATCATAAATATAATTGGTTTCAGAAGTGGTAAGCTTTAAAATTAAGCTTGGGTATATAGTGCTTTCAGTGCAATTTTTTCTCGTAGTTCATCATCGAGGCACTACATTACCTTACGCTACATTACATTTTAAGTGCTAAAATCTTTATGTAGGAGTAGTGTAAGAAATAAAATCAAGAGGCTTTTTAAGCTCGCAAGAGATCCACCAGAAGGAACCACAGAAGAGAAAAGTCTGGATTGGAATTGTCTTGTGTGTGGAGATGGCCGAGCCAGGTGAAGTGTCAATGGCGGAGTGGAGGGAGCATATAGGAATGTAAACATGAAAAACAGGTAACAGGGTGCTGACCCAGATGTCATTCTGTAGGTTAAGACATGGGTAGCCAGTGAAGATCAAATAGCATTGGGGTGACGTGACCTTTTGGTTTGGTTGAAGACCAGCGGTGCTGCTGTGTTCTGAAACAAGTGTAAGGATCTTTTTGTGCAAGCTGGAAGATCCGCTAAGAGGGCAAGGCAGTAATTGAGGCAGGAGAAATAACCATGGCATGTTCCAGGATTTGGAGTCAGGTATGGCCTGATATTCCTGATGATATATTTGGCAAGGCAAGACAATCGAGAGACAGATGTAATGTGGTCTGAGAAGCTGTTCATCAATCATGTCACATGTGTTTTTTCACCACCTTGGATGGGGTGAGGAGTGAACAGGCGATTTTTATAATGAGTCTGTGAACGAGACATTCAAGTTGTTGCAGTAAATCTAAAAGGTTGTATACAGTGTTCCTGCAATTCAAATTAGGAATATACAGTACTGTGTGAAAGTCTTAGGCTCCTGCAAAAATAACATTTAAGACCTTTTTAGATGATTGATGTTTTTGGTGTTGATTTTGGTGTTTTATTCTACAGTGATGTTCTGTTCAGTATATCAGTGAGTTCTTAATGAAGTCCAGTATTACTACACCAGGAACATGGTTTGACTTGATCAGACATTCATTAAATTAAATCAGGACCTGCTGATCGACTTTCACAATCCAATCAATGGCTGGAGGAACCAAGGAGGATTCTGGAAACAAACCAAACCTGTGTTCTCCTCACCAGCTCACACAATATCAACTTTTACAAACCGAACAAATATGATACTTTGACTTTCTTGTTTATTTGTATTTATTCTAATATGAACTTTACACACTGTATCACACGCCAAGAAAAATTGATTTAAACATTTGAGTTTCACAGCTGGATGAGGTGTAATAACACCTGTGGCAAAAAATCTGGTGTATGCAGGCTCTCTTTACTTCTCCATTTCCTGTCAATCACCACACCTTTCTTCACGCTGTTTCACCAGCAGGTGTGTTTAGCTGGCAATTAGTTCATATGCGGTAAATGGAGAACGATGATGTGATAATAATTTTCCACTCATAGGTACCATTGTGTTACTTTACTACCATACAAGCCAAAACAGTTTACAGGTTTTGGTTGCATTTCTATTCTCCAACACTAAAAAACACATTAGACTCTGAAAAGACCCAAAACAGTGTGTTGAGTGCCACTCTCCTTATAAGAGTGTCTTAAGACAGTCTGGGCATGCAGGCTGTAATTTAATTAAAGTTCTTTTCTTTTTATCCATATTACTTCATTCAGCGAAATAATGATGGATTAATGGAAAGGTATAAGTACCGTCATGCTCAACCAAAGCCATCAGGGTGCATTATGCATTTACAACTCCTGCCAGTGTTTGACTCCCTAATACTGTAATCATTAACCAATAAGACAAAACCAGTGGAAGCAGTAGAAGCAGCCACTCTTACCGTCATGTTTTTCAGCCATTTGGACTGTGTTCCCAGCTGTACCTCTTTAACCAAACAGACAGCTCCGCATGTAATGCATGGCAGTGTGCCAGAATGTGTTTTAAAGTATAATTTCCAGCTTTGCATGTTACTGTTGCTTCCATGGCAAAGTCAGGTTAACACTAATGGATCACAGTCTTTAGACTCACTCTCTTTAAAATACCACTCTTTATAATCTCCACAGCTCACTTACTGCCAAGAGGTCGGTGAATCTGTTTGCAATTTTACAATATAATATTTTAACATACTAGACAAAAAACTTTATGTACCACTTTAGGTTAGGAATAATCTGACAAACCTGTGTCAAATAAGTGACTAAAATCATCTTGATTTTCATACGATTATATTTTCTATTAGAAATTATTTTACTGTTGGTATTACCTCAATCAACTTTTACTGAACCTTTGTTTATAAATCACTATAAAATACTTATTGAAATGTGTACTTATTAAAATATAAAATTAAAATGATTTACAAGTTTAAATACAGTTGAATGCAAAAGGTGAAATAAAGTTTTTAAGTCAAGTCACATGCACTTATATTGTGCTTTTTACAACTGAAGTTGTTGCAAAGCAGCTTTACAATATCTGTGTCTGAACCCTCAGTAAGCAAGCCAACAGCAACAGAGTCAAGGAAAAAACTCCCTAAAGATGAAGAAAGAAACTTTGAGATAAAGAAAGACTCAAAAAGGAACCCATCCTCTTCTGGTCAATGGCAGATCGCATGACAGAACAAAAGAACAGCACTATCAATAATGGGATGACAAACGTTAAGAGGCCTTATTGTACAGACTTATTAATAATAAGCAGTGGAGCCTCTAGTTAGCAAAAATAGAACCACTTAAAGCCTGTAGTAACTAGCAGCAACTTGAAAGAAATTTAGAGAGATCAGAAATGTAAATGTGTCTCATAGACTGATTAGATATTCAGAACAAAAATACCACATGAATGGGCTAAAAATGTTAAAAGCAATCTGTTTTATTTTACATTAATAGTCACTAAAGTGTTGGTCATTGCTAAAATGATCTTGGTTGCTTTTGACTTATTCATGACCAGTTGTCCCATTAGCACTATACAGAATCAATTGTGGCCTTGTTAAGCTATTGGCTCTCAACCCAGCCATCATGTCAGTTTCAAATCATGGGCTAATAGCTCATTTTCCACCTTAATGTGTCTTGCAGGCAAGGTACAAGTAGAAAAACACACAGTCTCAGGAATGCTGGTTGGACTTTTTTAGAAGGGAACAGCATTTACGAAGCAGCTACTTAATTTCCTAAAACACAGAAAATAAAACGCACAGTTCTCACCTCAATTAAAACTATTAATTCGTGGACAGAGTAGGAAAGGCCTGTCTGTTCCGTAAACACATTTTGTAACTGGGATGGTAGTCCCAGTTTTAGCCCGTCTGCTACAATAAAAAGGAGAGAAATAGAACGAGCAAAACTAAGAGGAATTTGAGTGTGCCAGGATGGCAGAGCCAGGAAAAAATTGCACCCTTTATTTTTGAGGAAACAGGACACACGATTGTCCTCCATGGAACTGTAATGTGTTAATATGGACCAATGATACGCGGAACCTGGTTTTATACTCTGTGACTCAACTCAAATGATTGAGTTAATTACCATTTTGTTGTGCAATTTTAAGAGCTGCTGCAGAGTGGATGCGTTGTTGGAGAATGAGAGCAGTCTTTTTTAAAGGAGTGGAATAATTTAAAGTAGTGTAAGAATGGTATGAGACAGGAGACCATGCCATTGCTGTTAAAGACCATTTTGTGTAACCTCTCAACATCTCTCTCTGTATGGCAGGTTCATGATGCTAAGTCTGGAATTTGACCACAGCTGTCGTTATGACTTTGTGGAGGTTAGAGACGGTGACAGTATAAACTCTCGTGTGATTGGCCGCTTCTGTGGAAATGAACGCCCCCCTCCGATCCAAAGCACCGGCAATTCTCTCCATATATTGTTTGTCTCTGACGGCTACAAGAACTTTGATGGGTTGTTTGCAATCTTTCAAGAAAACTCAGGTAAGAAAATGTAATCTAAATTTATCAGTCAAGACATGGAGTCCAAATTTTCCTATCTAGTTTAACATTGGAGCTTACTAACAAACGCTACATTATTGTGTTTATTAGCAAATATGATTTTTATAAATGCAATATATTATACTAGCTTAATGGATTCAAATTTAGCCATGAAAATGAGACCACCAGTCTGAAAATACCAGAAAGATAGCGAAACATTTTTCATTTGCCATATATATTTCAAATTCTTGTTATTTATGTGTCACAGTAGGTCACTGCAGGTTTGAGTCTGGTATTAAATTATACAAATTGGGACAACTTTTACATCAAGTAAAGAAATTATCATCAAATAAGCCAAACTTATCAACTGAATCAAGATATCAGATCTTCCACGCAGTGCTCAATTGGATTAAAAACCAATAATAATGTAATATCTTTGATTGTGACCGTGTTTTGCTATT
>JBBMFX010050882.1:0-10000 GCA_037832545.1 Rhabdalestes septentrionalis
TCACGTAGACAAGCGATGAATGACAGTCTCTTGGAAGACGCTTTGGTTTGACCGAAGCTCTATTACAAGTCCATATGGACGGAATATCTGAAGGTAATGGCTGGTGAGTGTAAAAGATCCTTTTCAGTGAGCGATGTATGTAACGCGGACGTCGGAGAATCCCTAGCAACCGGCAGTGTTCATATATGGCAGTGTCGAGACGAAAATGCCCATCAAACGCCCTGAGTTCCCTAAACAGGTCTCCAAGCTCCATGTCGAAAGGTGACGTTACCCTGATGGCAATAAAGTGGAACTGAACCAGCGCAAGCGCCAGCATGCTTGATTTGTTCGTGATAGCCATGGAAAATCCGGAAAGCCGCGTTAGACAAACCACGACCGACCCATCATCTAAAGTAGGCTTACGGAGAGGAAAAGGGAGAAGAGTTTTAATTCACCTCGCAGTCCGTCCGAATAGATGTGAAGTCAGGGGTAAGAGGGCTCGCAGTCGGCCGTCAACCGGGAGTTCCGAGCAGTAGTAACGTACACCAGCCGAGCACTAAAGAAGATCCAAGTTGCGACAAGACCATCCAGGTTCAATCAAAGTCCGAGTTCAATCAAAGTTGCGTCAACCAAGCAGCAAGTAGTCCAATTGATCATTAAAAAAACAAAAAAAACCCAAAACAAACAAACACACAACCCAGCGTGGAGCGGCAGCCAGACGCGCACAGCGTTCCCACAACCGGAAATGACTCTGGGTTCTTTTTATCATTAGTTTCAGAGTGTCGGGACTCTGTAGCAGGTCTGGTTTGTTTCAATGCCGAATGACCTCTGACCCCTGCGTGGTCCTCAGGTTGACCACATCTGTGGACGCGGTGGTGGCCATCTGTGTGATCTTCGCCATGTCCTTCATCCCGGCCAGCTTCGTGCTGTACCTGATCCAGGAGCGCGCCACCAAGGCCAAGCACCTGCAGTTCGTCAGCGGGGTCAGTCCCCTCATCTACTGGGTCGCCAACTTCTGCTGGGACATGGTGAGTCTTCTTCTGGGACATGGTAAAGTTATTTATTAATTTATAGAGTGTTTTCAATCCTAATTTCACAATTATAATAACACCCAGGAGGTGGTGGTGGGGTGGTTCTAATCGAGTTGTAATTGTCCCCCCCCCCCCACACTCTTTAGCTGAACTACTCCATCAGCACTGCCATGGTGGTGGGCATCTTTGTGGGCTTTGATAAGAAATGCTACACGTCCCCCCATAACCTGCCTGCGCTGGTGGCTCTGCTCTCGCTATACGGGTGAGTCTCATTATACTGGTGAGTCTGGTTATACTGATGAGTCTGGTTATACTGGTGAGTCTCGTTATACAGGTGAGTCTGGTTATAATGGTGAGTCTCGATATACAGGTGAGTCTCATCATACTGGTGAGTCTGGTTATACTGGTGAGTCTCGTTATATGGGTGAGTCTGGTTATACTGGTGAGTCTCAATATACAGGTGAGTTTCGTCATACTGGTGAGTCTCTTTATACAGGTGAGTCTGGTTATACAAGTGAGTCTGGTTATACTGGTGAGTTTCGTTATATGGGTGTGTCTCATTATACAGGTGTGTCTCGTTATACAGGTGAGTCTCATTATACGGGTGAGTCTCGTTATATGGATGTGTCTCGTTATACGGTTGTGTCTCACTACACTGGTGAGTCTCGTTATATGGGTGAGTGTGGTTATACTGGTGAGTCTTGTTATACAGGTGATTCTTGTTATAAGGGTGAGCCTCATTATACTGGTGAGTCGGGTTATACAGGTGAGTCGAGTTATACAGGTGAGTCGCGTTATACAGGTGAGTCTCGTTATACGGGTGTGTCTCGTTATACTGGTGAGTCTTGTTATATGGGTGAGTCTCATTATACTGGTGAGTCTCGTTATACGGGTGTGTCTCGTTATACTGGTGAGCCTCGTTATGTGGGTGAGTCTCGTTATACTAGTAAGTCTTGTTATACTGGTGAGTTTCGTTACACGGGTGAGTCTCTTTATACGAGTGAGTCTCTTTATAAGGGTGAGTCTCGTTATACGGGTGTGTCTCGTTATGTCGGTGTGTCTCATTATACAGGTGAGTCTCGTTATACAGGTGTGTCTTGTTATCTGGGTGTGTCTCGTTATACACGTGAGTCTCCTTATACTGGTGAGTCTCCTTATACTAGTGAGTCTCGTTATGTGGGTGAGTCTCGTTATACTAGTGAGTCTCGTTATACTGGTGAGTCTCGTTATACGGGTGAGTCTCGTTATACGGGTGAGCCTCGTTTACGGGTGAGCCTCGTTTACGGGTGAGTCTCTTTATACGGGTGAGTCTTGTTATACGGGTGAGTCTCGTTATATGAGAGTGTCTCGTTATGTGGGTGTGTCTCGTTATACATCTGTGTCTCATTATACAGGTGAGTCTCGTTATACAGGTAAGTCTCGTTATACAGGTGAGTCTCGTTGTACAGGTGTGTCTTGTTATATGGGTGAGTCGTTATGTATATGGGTTAGTGAGGTTATACTGGTGAGTCTCGTTATACAGGTGAGTCTCATCATACTGGTGAGTCTGGTTATACTGGTGAGTCTCGTTGTACAGGTGTGTCTTGTTATATGGATGAGTCGTTATATATATGGGTTAGTGAGGTTATACTGGTGAGTCTCGTTATACAGGTGAGTCTCATTATGTGGGTGAGTCTCGTTATACAGGTGAGTCTCGTTATGTGGGTGAGTCTGGTTACACAGTTGGGTCAGTTATGTATAAGGTTTTTACACACAGAACGCAAGAGGTCTGCTGACACAGGGCTTTTGTTTTTAGCTGATGTTTTGTGATGCGTGTTTGATTGATGCCGTGCCGGTGTGTTTTGCAGGTGGTCCGTCACGCCAATGATGTACCCCATGTCCTACATCTTCAGCATTCCCAGCACCGCCTACGTCTCACTGTCCTGCATCAACCTGTTCATCGGCATCAACAGCAGCGCAATCACCTTCATCCTGGAGCTCTTCGAGAACAACAGGGTTTGAAAACCTTTCTCACAAGAAATTGTGAAGCGTGATCTAAGGGTTGCTGTGGTGTTCCTAGGTGGTTGCTATGATGATCAGATGATTGTCTGATTAAATTAAAGACATTTAAATCTATTTAATGTCTTTTAAATGCTTATGTTGCACAAAGCAAAGTCTGAAGGCAAGGAAACATTAAAAGAGATTAAATCAAGTTCCTGAGCCAGTTCCTGAGTCGGTTCCTGAGCCGGTTCCTGAGCCGGTTCCTGCGCCGGTTCCTGAGCCGGATCCTGAGCCGGCTCCTAAATCAGCTCCTGAGTGTATTCCTGAGCCGGTTCCCAAGCCCAGTTCCTGAGTCGGTTCCTGAGCGAGTCCATGGGCTGCAGGTTCTGTGGAAAGTTGTTAGGATCTCAGTTGCGCACAAATGTTTTTATTTAGGCAGAAAATGGCCAATTTCACTTTCAGTGCTGGTAAGAACATCATTCTGTTCTGAACTTGTTCGTACAGCTCAATAAAATGAAAAGAAATTCCAACTGCAGGTCTTGAAGCAAGATAAAACATTTTTGTCTAAACTGTGTTTGTGTTACAGTCTCTGCTGATGTTTAACGAGGTCCTGAAGAAAGTGCTGCTGATTTTCCCTCACTTCTGTCTCGGCCGGGGCCTCATCGATCTGGCCATGAACCAGGCCGTGACCGACGTCTACGCTCGCTTCGGTGGGTTCCACGCCTCCCGCACAGAACATGACAGGAAAGTGTTAGACGTTAATAACATGATTTAGAACCTTCTCTGAAATAACAGGAAGCATTTATAGGGATGAACCGATGTAGCAGATTTAGGCTGATTTCGATAATGTGCATGTAAATTCTGATACATAAACAGAACAATATTATAATGTACAAATTACCTTCATTAAAACTTCCTTTTAAATAACTGAAACTTCCTCCAAAACTTAGTACATATCAAGTACATATAAATCAAACTGTCTGTCATGCATCGTGCATCCATAAAAATGTACAAGGATTACATTATGTTTGATATCAGATTTCAGGATTTAATTTGTTTTTGTGACCCAATAGGTGGTGGATGTGTAAACACTGATTCTGCTTGATTTGGTTTTGTTTCCTGCAGTTTATCTATAATTATTAAAGAACATCTACAGAATATCTAAATAAAGTCTTACTAAAATAATGAAACTGTCTCACACTGAACAGAGCAGGGACCGGTTCGCTCACACTCGTCCAGACTGGTGGGGGTCCAGATCTGACGGAATGTTTCTTCTGTCTTGTTCTGTTCAGGAGAGGATCACTTTATCGATCCGTTCCGGTGGGACTTTGTGGGGAAGTACCTGGTGTGTATGGCGGTGGAGGGTCTGGTCTACTTTGTCCTGAACCTCCTGATCCAGTACCGGTTCTTCCTGGATCACTGGTGAGTGAAACCCCCCCCATCACAGTTCCTGGATCCACACCGGTTCCGTCTTGGTGTGGTTCCGTCTCGGGGCTCCTCTGTAGTGGTGTGTCTCAGTGTGGTTCCATCTCTGTGCGGTTCCGTCTGGGTGCTCCTCTGTAGCGGGTGTGTCTCGGTGTCCCCAGGTTGTCTGACCTCAGCAGAACTCCCGTTAATGATGACGATGACGATGTCGCTCAGGAGCGGCAGCGAATCTACAGCGGAGGCAGCAGGAACGACATCCTGTACATTAGAGACCTGTCAAAGGTGCCCCTGCATTTCTGTCCAGTCCCCCTGTAGACTGGAGACCCCTATAGACCAGACCCCTGTAGACTGGACCCCCTGTAGGCTGGAGACCCCTATGGACCAGACCCCCTGTAGCCTGGAGACCTCCAGTAGACCCCTATAGACCAGACCCCCTGTTGACCAGTCCCCTGTAGACCAGTCCCCTGTAGACCAGTCCCCTGTAGATAAGACCCCCTATAGACCATACCCCTGTAGACCAGACCCCTTGAAGACCAGTCCCCCTGAAGACCAGTCCCCCTGTAGACCAGACCCCCAGTAAACTGGAGACCCCCTCTAAACTGGAGACACCCTGTGTTTCTGGACATCCTCTCCAGAATTTTTCTCCTGTGAATGTCCACCATTGTCTTGCCTATTTACTGAAGGTGCCTCTGTTTTGTGCTTGCAGACGTACGGGGGCAGGAAGAGGCCGGCGGTGGACCGGATCTGTGTGGGGGTTCCAGCCGGGGAGGTACTTGAAAACATTTTCATTCTTTTCTCAAGACTTTTATACCTTTGAGAGAAAAAGTAATGTAAAAATGCTCTTGGGATTTGTTGATGTGTGTTGTCTGAAATGTCAGTAAAACGTCACCTGGTGGACAGAAGTAGTGCCTGGAGAATGAATAGCCTGGTGAGAGACCGGGCGGTGTGTGTGAGTCCAGGCGGTGTGTGTGAGACCAGGTGGTGTGTGTGAGACTGGGCGGTGTGTGTGTGACCGGCCGGTGTGTGAGACCGGCCGGTATGTTTGACAGGCCGGTGTGTGTGAGCTCTGACTCCTGTGTGACTGGTCGCAGTGCTTCGGGCTGCTCGGTGTGAACGGAGCCGGTAAAACCACAACCTTCAAGATGCTGACGGGAGACACGGACGTGACGTCCGGCGAGGCCACTGTGGCCGGATACAGGTACCACACCTACTGAAGTAAAGTCTAGACAAATAGACAAACCCTTAGTGTGCAGGACAGTCGAGGTCATGCTGGTCCTGGTCAGTGACTCTGGTGCACTCTGCTCTGTCCAGTATCCTCACCAACATCCTGGATGTGCACCAGAACATGGGGTACTGCCCCCAGTTTGACGCCATTGACGAGCTGCTGACGGGCCGGGAGCACCTGTACCTGTATGCTCGGCTCCGCGGCGTCCCGGAGAGTGAGATTAGCCGAGTGAGTGCTACTGTAAAATAAACACACCCGTGTGTTTCAGAGCTGGGGTTTCGGGGGTCGGAGATCCAGAAACCCTGCACTGACCTTTCTGTCTTGCAGGTGGCGGAGTGGGGCATCCAGAAGCTGGGCCTGTCGGAGCACGCCGGCCGTTGCGCTGGGACCTACAGTGGGGGCAACAAGAGGAAGCTCTCCACGGCCATCGCCATGATTGGCTGCCCCCCGCTGGTGCTGCTGGTGAGTCCCGGCCCCCTGCAGAACCTCATCTCCGGTGACGGGCTTTACTCTGACCTTTATGTTCGGTGTTACAGGACGAACCCACCACAGGCATGGACCCACACTCACGCCGTTTACTGTGGAACGCCATCATGAGTGTCATCCGGGATGGGAGGGCTGTGGTTCTGACCTCACACAGGCAAGTAATGCACACCTGATCAATAAACACGATCAATAAACCCATCACTGATAACCCACTTTACACTAACATGGTGAATTTGGTATGTGCAGCATGGAGGAGTGTGAGGCACTCTGCACCCGATTGGCCATCATGGTGAATGGGACCTTCAAGTGTCTTGGCACCATTCAGCACCTCAAATATAAGTAAGTGCCTCAAAGTCTCTCGGGGTCTGTCAGGGTCTCTCAGGATCTCTCGGTGTGTAACAGGGTCTCTCGGGGTGTCTCAGGGTCTCTCAGGATCTCTCAGGGTGTATCAGGATCTCTCAGGGTCTCTCTGTGGCTTCTGGGATCTCTCAGGTTCTCTCGAGGTTTCTCAGGGTCTCTGAGGGTCTCTTATCTCTCAGGGTATAACAGGGTCTCTCTGGATCTCTCAGGGTGTCTCAGGATCTCTCAGGGTCTCTCTGTGGCATTTGGGATCTCTCAGGGTCTCTCAGGGCCTCTTAGAGTCTCTCAGGTTCTCACAGGATCTTTCGGGGTCTCTCAGGGTCAAAGAGTCCAGCTCAGTTTTATAACTTATCCACATCTCCTGGCTCAGGAGCCAGTTGAGTTGGACGTTCAAGCCATGTGTCAGTGCGTTTCCGTTCTCTGTCACTAGATAGACCATTTGTGCAAACCCCCTCTCCTCTGTTTCTAAAACCAACAACTTCTTTACTGACCATCTGGTCTCTGACCCTTGACATGTTCCCAAACAACCCCATGACAATTTGGTCCCTGTCCTTTGTCTGTGAAAACTTTAATTACTTTCCTGTCTTAGGTCACGTACTGTGCCTTCCTTCCCTGGTCATAAAGCTCAATGAGGAACAGATAGTGGCCAAGAAAACAGACCTCACATGTAAAACTTAAAGGAGGAACAAAAGAGCACTTTAACCCTCAATATACACCTTTAAATTCTCCATCAGGTCCAAGTCTATGGGATGCTCTTCATAAAAACAGCTTAATAAAATATAGGTGTAATTTTTTCATTATTTAGCGCAGTTTTCACACAATTTTCACACAATTTTCACACAATTTTCACACAATTTTCACACAATTTTCACACAATTTTCACACATTTAGAGCTAAATGTATTAAAAAACTAAATGTTGCGGACTAAATCTAAATGTTGCCCTTTCACCAATGGCTCCTCGAGTCCCCATATCTGGTCTCTCTAAGTCTCTTGGGGTCTCTCTGCATCTCTGGGTCTTTCTGGGTCTTTCTGGGTCTCTTGGGGTCTTTCATGTCTTTCTGGGTCTCTCTGGGTCTCTCAGGGTCTCTCTGGGTTTCGGGGTCTCTCTGGGTCTCTCTAGGTCTCAGGGTCTCTCTGTATCTCTCTGGGTCTCTGTGTCTCTCGGGGTCTCTTGGGGTCTCTTGGGGTCTTTCTGGGTCTCTCGGGGTCTTTTTGGTTCTCTCTGGGTCTCTCTGGGTCTCTCAGGTCTCTCTGGGTCTCTCAGGTCTCTCTCGATCTCTCTGGGTCTCTCCGGGTCTCTCAGGTCTCTCGGGTCTCTCTGGGTCTCTCAGGTCTCTCTGGGTCTCTCGGGTGTCTCCGGGTCTCTCTGGGTCTGTCGGGTCTCTCTGGGTCTCAGGTCTCTCAGGTTCTGTTTTGTTTCCAGTCACACTGCTGTTCTTAATAAGTATTATTATTTTTATTCCACCTGTTCTCCTGATGCCACTTCTCCCCTGAGACCACTTGAGAGACTGCCACTGTTCAAGCTCTAACGTGTTATGGTCTGGGGGTTGTGCTCTCTCTGCTAGTCTTGGTCTGTTTTGGCTGAATGTTGCTACTGCTGCGATGTTTAAGTGGATCAGAAAATGGTATAAATTGTCTGGGGGAGTAAGAGGCGAACTTGAGCCGTGTGTATATGTGTATGTGTGTGTGTTTGTGTCAGGTTTGGCGAGGGTTACGTGGTGACGATGAAGATACGAGCCGCTAGAGCGGGGCTGAGTCCGGACCTGGGTCCGGCTGAGACCTTCATGGACGCCAGTTTTCCGGGCTGCTTCCAGCGGGAGCGGCACTACAACACGCTGCAGTACGAGATCGCCGCCGCCTCACTCGCACGCGTCTTCCAGCTGGTCGCCGCCAACAAGGACCGCCTCAACATCGAGGACTACTCTGTGTCTCAGACCACCCTGGACCAGGTGACACCTCTCAACTCTGTACACAGAGATATCTAGAATGTGTTGGGTGTGAAATGGTTGATTGTAGACTCAAATTTCAGTCCAGTGTCGGTGGATAGAACCAGATGTCTCCAACACAAATATAGTGACGTCTGGTTCCATTCATCTCCACTGTGGACAGTTCTAACTCTAGAACGTTTCTCTAGAATGATCAAACTCCATCTGAATACCTCTTTGGTCTGAAATATGTGTGTTTAGCAGCACATCGGTGAGGAGGACTTTTGTGTGAATGTGTGTGTGATTCATTATGGTCCTCCTGTACCCTGCAGGTGTTTGTGAACTTCGCCAAGCAGCAGGCGGGTGAGGACGAGGATGGGGTTCTCCCTCCCCGAGTGGGCGGGGCACGCCGAGAGACCAAGATCTCCCCGCTCACAGCAGTACAGAAAAGCGCCAGATAACAGCACCGGGCCCGACACTGCGCCACACAGCGAATCACAATCCAGGATCTTTTTTCACGTTTACCTTCGCAGTGCTTGTTTGGGACATTCTGATGTTTTTGGAAGTTTGCTGGTGTTTTGTTGTCCCAGTTTTGTTTTATACTGAGATTTTATAATCATGCTAATGGCTAGAAATGGGAGGAAAAATCACTACAGTGTAGTATTGCGATATTTTTCGGCACGGTATTGTATTGATACGGCAGCGCCAGGTATCAACATTTATCAGCAATATTTTGTCATAAAAATATTGACTTACCGTAAATTCCGGACTACACACTCGCACCTGATTAATAGGTGCATTCTCTAATTTTGGAAAGAAAATCAATTTTGTACTTGAACAAGCCGCACCAGATTATAAGCAGCATGTGTCTCACGCAGTAATATGAGATTTCTACAGATTTGTTTTACTTTTAAACGCTACGGTAACATAAACAAATACATATTGCACATGGTTTTATTTTTGGAACAGTGTGTGTAACGCGGCTCCCTTTAAGTATACCTACGTATCAGTAACACACACATTCTGCTGCGTCTGCTTTTTTACCTAAAGGCCCGTAAAAATATACATGGTATATATACTGCAGCTACCAGGAAAAGTTATTAATTTCCTTCTTCATCTTCCTTTTCTTCCTCATGGGCGGGGCTTAGGGGGCTGCGCCCACCCTCGGACTCACTTGGCCCCGCCCCCTGGGAATACGAGCCTCCGGGATTGGTCCGGGAGTTTGAGCCTAAACACTCGTCACAGATGCGCCAAGATGCGAATAAAACATATCGACCCGAAACGAGCCGATAAAATGTGTCGCCTCCCCAAAGTCCGTCCGCAAATCCGTGTCTAGCGCCGGCTCTGGTTACGAGGAGAAATGATGTAGGGTCATGAAAAAAATAAGAAATAATATGCATTAGCCAAAATTCAAAATTTGGGAAAATTTGGGAAAAAAGTAGCGGCTTATAGTCCGGAATTTACTGTATTTTGTGGTATAGATGTGTATTCTGATTGTGTCCACAAGGGGGCACTGGACCTGGTTCCTCTGTGTTAATGGTAAAGGGGGTCAGAGACTCCTGGACTGAACATCTGCTGTACAGAGGAA
>JBBMFX010050893.1:0-11211 GCA_037832545.1 Rhabdalestes septentrionalis
ACACTGTTGTCGTCTCGTCATCGTCTCGTCTTAGTCATGGAAAAAAAGGTCGTTGACGAACATATTTCGTCTCGTCTGACGAAATTAACAATAGTTTAATATGTGTCCATATGCAGTGTTTTAGCAGGAGGATAGGGAAGTTCGGTGAGGGGTGTATGTTGGCTGGGTGTGTGTGAGTGTGGGATGGGGGGGGGTGAGGTACAGTTCCAGTTCAGGTTGAAGAGTCTGATGGCCTGAGGAATGAAACTGTTTCCAGTCCATATGCTAAGGAACATTTTGCCAGATTGGAAAAGGGATAAGAGAGTGTGTGATGGGTGTGCAGGGCAGATTTTGCGGATGCAGCGTGTGATGTAAATGTCCATGACAGTGGGAGAAAGACCCCAGTGATCTTCTCAGCTGTTGTTGCTGTCCTCTGTGGAACTCAAAATGGCACGGTTTCCATACAAAGTCATGATGCAGCTACAGAGGCCGCTCTCAATCATGCCTTTATAGAATGTGGAGAGGATGGGAGAGGAGGACTTCATTGGCATGGGGAAGATAGCATGTAGGAACAATGATTGCACTCAGAGAGATATTGAAGATATCTGTGAGAACATCTGCCAGGTGGTCTGCACATACTTTGAGCACACAATCAGGAGTGTTGTATGGTACAGCAGCCTTTTACATCAGCCATGGTTGGGCAGATCACTTGGTCATTGAGGGCCGTGTGGTTTTCCTCGCTGCCATATCATTTTGTGCATCAAACCATATGCAGAAGTGATTCAGCGCATCTGGAAGGAAGGTCACACCATAACAGGCAGGTGGAGATTTCCTGTAATTGGTAATGGCTTGGATATACTGCGCTATTCGCCATACGTCCTCAGTGTCCCTGAGGGGATCTGTGGATTTCTGGTCTGATGACCCTGGACCTGTTGGCCCTTGCTGTTCCCATCTGAAGGCGGTGTCTCAGATTCTTAGCAGTGCAAGCACCTCTGCAGTCATCCGTGCCATATGGTTGGGGCATGTGGTTATGGTCTTAGTGACAGTAATGCAATTGATGCTCTTACTGATGTCACCCGACATTGTGTACTCATTAGGATTGGTATAGCCACTGTAGGTTGCAGCCTCCTTAAAAATATCATAGTTGGTGTGCTCTGAGCAGTTTTGAAGAAAAGAGATTGGCTTGTCTGATTAGTGGTCAGTACATTGGGATCATTATGATAAGTATGTGAACAAAGTAGCTTAGATTGGGTTGGGTTTCAGCAAAATGCGCTCCAGCGAAATTTGCATAACCACAGTCCAGCATGTTTGCCTGCCTCATTGGAAGGTCCACATATTGATAGAATTTAGGGATAGCTGACTTGAGATTTGCATGATTAAAGTCATCTGGCAACAACAAGCAGTGTGTTTGGATTAGTGTTTTGGAGCTCACTGATCTGCATGGTCAGCATCTAATAGCCATGCACTCCAGCAGAGGGGAGCAGTAACTAGATATCAGCATAGAATTCACACACCATTCAGTGTTGATGTAAACACTCAGCCTGTCACCTCTCACATTGGTGCTCTGTTTCACATTACCATCAGAACAATATTTTAGATTGTTGCTAATCTGCGTAGCCATTGCCTGAATACTACTGCTGAGCCATATCTTCGTAAAAACAAAAACACTGGTATTCCTTAACTCACACTTGCTATTTCGCAGGAGTCAGATGTAGTCCAGTTCATTGTTCAGGGAGCAAAAACTGGTGATGGACTGGATAGCTGGGCTGCTAGTGTTAGCATTTAGCCTAGCATGGACCAAAACTCGCTTGCCAAAGTGCACTGCTTGTATGTCACCGACACTGCGGTCTGTGGGCCTGGTCCCCACTTCAGCAGTCTTCGAGGGTCAGGCAGTCATAGACATGTTTACCAGCACTTTGGTTGCACAAGCTTTGGTGTGAAGTCAAACAAAAACACATGTGTACACCTCAGTGTAGAACTGAGAGAGAAAAATCATCAAACATTTTTCACTTAGTAAAGCAAAAAATAAGAAAATTTTGTGTAAGGTGATTCTTTTCTTTACCCACTGTAACACCAGCATTTGATAAAAAAATTGGTGTAAGGTAATCAATTTAAGAACAATGTATAAAGTAGAGAGAAAAAGTAAAAGAGTAAGTGAAAAAACAGGCTACAGTCTGTTTTAAGATGGGAGGCATAATGATCCCGAGCCTATCAGATATTTTAGAAATTATTTCATAATCCAACCAAATCGAGTATGAATAGATGGGTCCATTTTGTTTGAACAAATATTACAGGCTGTTAACACTATCCCACTACCCCACATGTATTCCGACTTCAGGAAGTGTTCTGACCTTTTTCTTCTTTTCGTTCCTTTCGCCTAAGGCTGTGTTCCTTCCTCTCTTCCTTCAGAAGACATCCCCCCCCATTCACTCTGCAATAAATATCCTATTTCTCTCTTGCCCTCAAGGACTCTCATATAATATTCCACCTTCATACCATACTCCCCCCACCTCACACCTCCATCATTCCCTCCATTCTTAGTCGAATTTTTTTTCTCGGTCTCTGAGCATTTTCTTTCCTTAGCCGTTAATCCCATGAGAATTTGCTTTAGGCCTTCTCTATATCCTTGTGTACACACATGAAACCGAATCTATATATCTTATCTTATGCTGTAAAGTATCTATTCTCTTTCCTTTTTCCTCCTTGTAAGTATCAAAAATAACACAAGGTCCTTCCCTGAGTGCCGCTTGGAATCAAGGTCAATGGCCTAATAATGGTACTGGGGTCATGGCAGAAATAGTATGAAATACAACCATAGGCTGTTCAGATATATTGTGCCTTTGCACACATAACAATATAAATTTTTATAATCATTGTTGGCATATATGATTGAGTTTTATAGCAGTAATCAAATGTTACGCTCTTGTGATAAATTATGTTAGAGTATACCACAATATGCTAGTATTGTTAGTACATTGATCAAATTTGAATTAAAAAAGGAAGATTTATTTTTTCCAGTGTGTTTTTTGATAGTGGTATTTGATCTCCTTACATAGTCTCTATTTTAGCTGGATCCATTTGCTAGTGTGTCTCCACAATAGTTGAGTTCATATTGGAGTGTCTGAATAACATCCCAAGGCTCAGCTTTTTAAAAACACCATAACTTATTACTTATTACTCACTCTGGTGTCTGACAAGGAAGGCTGTGCTTTGATGATTGAAAACACAATGGGTTTCATGGACTGTTTTGATATAGTCAATAAACTTATTTTTGGGGGGAAAAAACCTTATTCTCATTTTTGTCATTTATTTGTATTACTTTTTTTCTGCATTTTCTGTTTTAACACATCAGCCATGAATGAAGGTTGTAATGAACAGTAATCAACAACAACAACAAAAAATACAATGTTCATTTTACGCATTGAAGGATATTTTTTTCTGTAAAATTCTGTAAAGGGGGAGGTTTATATATAGTACATTGCTTAAGCTTCTGCTATGCTTTTGTCTATGGCTGTAGGGCTCTTTTTTCAACTCATTATTGACCATATCTTTCAGGGAATCCATGGACATTTAGACAAAAATGTACACAGGGTAAACATTCATTTCTTACAGATGTTGACTAGGTCATATTCATATATATATATATATATATATATATGATACCACTCAAGCAAATATAACAGGAGATGTAAGTCAGCCTAGAGGAATTCCCAATCTGTCTTAGTTAGAGAGCGATTGTTATGTATGTGTATCTGTATGTGTATTTTTTCATGGATAATCTGTAATTTCAAGGATAATTTACTGCTAATTACAGCAATAATAATAATAAAAAGAAGAAGAAGAAGAAGAAGAAGAAGAAGAAGAATACATGTCTGTATTGTTTTGTTCTCATTTGATTTCTTTTTTTTTTCTTTCTCTCTCTCTCACTCTCTTTCTCAGAAAGCTGATCTGGCTGTAGCAGGTTTTACCATCACCTCAGAGAGGGAAAAAGTCATAGATTTCTCCAAACCTTTCATGACCCTGGGCATCAGCATTCTCTACCGTGTCCACATAGTAAGAAACCACCACAAATTACCTTTGTATGTTGCAGTATTGTTCTCTGTGTTCATCTTGGTTCTTCAACTCAAGTTCAAGGATGGTGTGGTGTTGGCTTGGGACAGTGCAAACTCAGACAAGTGTTCACAAAACACCTGTATTGGCCCTGCAATCCCTGACAAGTTCAAGTGTAAGCTGTCAAGAAATTTCATCTCTTGCATGGATATTAGTAGATATGCAATGAACTAATAAATTCCACTGCACCCAGTGTTCTTATGTATTTAGTCATTATTGTACAATACATGACCTTCCTATAAACATATGTACTTAATATATACTTTTATACACTATGTAATAAATAATACGTATAAGTGACCACACATTCAGGAGGAAATAACTGATGCAGTAAACGTTAAGGGTGAAATAATGCAAATGTAAAGAAAGAATAAATAGCTGTAATTAAAATATTATAAAATACATTTATATACTTAAATATATTTTAACAAGTGTATGCGAGCTCTCTGGTCTGTGAATATATATTCCACTGGTACATTACAGTACTATATTTTCCATTGAAAACCACCAGCAGTAGAATGGGATGCTCTGGAAACACATGACCTTATCACCACTCCCAATGTCAAACATCAGCTGGAAGAGCATAAATCCTACTAACACTGACATGTAGAGCAGCTCTGAATACATTTGGGAGGCATTTATGATGCAGAACAAATCATCCATCATTGGTCTCAAACCTCAATAATGTACTTAACTGGCGGAATTTAAATTTACAGATTTAAATACTTAGATATGTTCCATCATCTAGTGTAGAGAAAAGTAAAAACTATAACTGAATCAATCATAATATCCTTGAACAGTGTTGACATAAAGTGTATGTTTTAAAAGTGCATCTGACATGGTTTCAGATTTGTTTTCCTTATAATATGTGGTGTACACGGGCGACACGGTGGCCTCACAGCAAGAAGGCCTGGGTTCGACTCCCGGGTTGGGCGCAGGGTCTTTTTGTGTGGAGTTTGCATGTTCTCCCCACGTGGGTTCCCGCGGAGTTCCCTCCCACCGCCAAAAACATGCGTGATTGGGGATAGATTGATTGAGCACACTAAATTGCCCCAACTGTTCAGGGTGTACCACGCCTTCGCCCATAGCAAGTGGGATAGGCTCCAGACCCCCGACCCCGAGTGCAGGATAAAGGGGTAGAAAATGGATGGATGGATGTGGTGCACACCTTCAGGTTCAGGTTGACTTCACTGATTCCAGGTTGCCAGATTGAAATCGGTAGGGGTTTCAGCACTAAAACTGCATTGAAAAGCAAGTTTGTCAGCTCTCTCTCTGCTCACACCATGATTGCTCCTGGGGTGGAAGTGTAACTGCATTACACAGACTGACTATGCAATGCTAAGAAAGTGCTACAGATGCATTTTTATCTTTAAGGAGGAGGGGGCTTTCTGTGGTGCCAAGCTTTCGCAGCAGAACTTACAAGGCTTTGTTTCAGCCCCCAGTCCCCCTAGCACAGGTGTAAAGATATTCGAGACAGTCAGTGAGATGAGGTGCCTGAATGTGCAGTTCCCAGGTTAGGTTACCTCCACAGAATTAAGAAATCAATTGACCCAGAAATATATGATTTACATGGTTCTTGGCCATATTGAATGATGAAATATGGCCATGATGTAACTCCCAAGTATACAACTATATATTTACTGCATCAGTTACTTAATGTTCCCTTATTTTTATTCTTTGATTTGAAATTTGACAACTATATAAAAACTATGGATTTAAAGGGTGAATCAATGAATGAAGTCTGTTCTTTTACTAAAACAGGACACATGCTTGGCAGAATCTAAGCAGGAAAATGCCTAATGCTGTTTCCTTTAAAGTATTCATAGCAAGTATACCCTGTGTTACCCAAAGTCATAATTCAGCTTACCTGTAATTCATTCCAAAAGCATGCTTCAACCCATCTGCAGTGATATATGTGCTAAAAGGTCCACTGGCTGCTGTATTTCTGGCTCACTCAACCTGTGCCATCAGCAAACATTTTTCTTTCCTTCTTTGTAAGGTAGGGATGCACAATCTTTGACAAAAGAGGAATATTTAATGAATTATAATTATTGATTTGATATCGGAGAAATGGCCTAATGTTTAGCAGCCTATTTTAAGTTCCTTTAGCATCTAATTGTGAGATGAATATACATAAATGGTAAAACCATGAGAACTGATAGACATTTGTAAAAAAATTACTTATAATACTTAAAATAATTTGTTCATGAATGTGTCAGAAAATAATTGTTAATTGAATTTGTCATTTCTAATATGGAATAATTATTTTTATACATATCATTACAGTTTAACCTGTCTCATGCTCACTGTGCTTTATTCTGTGAACTATGTTATAAATGTCAAAATACTACTACTACTACTACTACTACTACTTTATCATTAATAATAATAATAATTATTGTATTATTCGGGCCTACATTCAACTTATCATGTCAAAACACACACACACACACACACACACACACACACACACACATGCACACTGCTGCTGTTGTAATTTACACAATAATTATTTATTGCTGTGTACCTCTATACTTGCATTTTTTCACACCAAAAAAATCTGATGCTAAAATACAGTACTTGTCCTTATACTGTATTCATTCAAACTTTTACTGTAGCTGCTTTTGTTCGCTACTGTTGTTTTGTCCTGTTTTTTAAAGCACTCTCTCTGTGTCTCTCTCTCTCTCTCGCTATGTTAGCATTCTGTCTATTTCTGGTATGCCTGCACTTGTTATGTCTGCATTTTTGTGCTTGTATTCCACCATGGTTGTGGAAGAACATCGTTTCACTGTGTAGTGTGTATTAGGCTGAAATGGCACTAAACCTACTTGGCTTGATTTACCCCCCACAAATATCACACCACTAACAACACTTAACCAATACCAATGACAGTAGTGTGTCACAGAATGTTAAATCTGTGTTCTCATCTGTTTTACATCTCTGTGTAATTTTCAGATCATAAACTTAAGTGAGCTCACAGCAACTAATTATTTCTTATTATTTAATTATTGATTAAAGCGATCAGTGAACTCATGCCGGGAAAGTAATTAATTGCTTCCTTTTTCTCAGAAATAGATTAGGGTACATTTACCAATAGTGACTGCAATGTTTTGATACTTATTGATTCACCACTTATAAAACCATGGAGTCCCTGCAGAAATGATTTAACTGTTACATTTGGTTGAACTGGTTGTCATTGGTCATGCTTAGTACTATTTAGCTCAGCTAGATTTTAGCTTTGATGAGACAACTCTAAATCCTTTCTGGTTGAGTTATTATCTATTCAGCTTCAAGGCTTTGCATGCACCTTTAAACTCTTTGGTGGTATGTCAAATTTAATTTAAGGAGAGCTGGTTCAGCAGTTTCTTGTGGAAGAAAAAATGTATTAATAAAATATTACCATAATGGACCAGTATAGTGTTATGACAACTGGTAAAATGCAAGGCATTAAAAGACCCACAGTGAGCCTAGTGAGTTCCATGTTTAATTACTCAGCCTAGTCTCTTCCCAGGACTACTGGGATTTATGGTGTTCTTTTTAGATTAACTTAAACATATAAAGTTTTTATTGTCAGCAGTGTGCCAGCCTCTGTAGTCCTGCTTTATAACTAATTTTTAGTATTTCTGTTGAAGTCTTGGGAACTGGTCTTGATTTGAAGATGCCTGGTATTCAGGGTTATTTTTAAAACCTGGTATTCAGGGTTATTTCAAAACAGTAATTATTACTATAGGGAATAGGGTCCAGACCATGGTTTATTAGAGATTTAATGATCAAATTTAGCCATATCTTAGGATAAAGACACCCCAAAGTTTGGTCGCTCTTACTGGAAAGTTTTGTGTTTTAATCACACTGCAATGTATGGAAAAATATCTATAAATAATAGTAATATAGCTCAGCCTCAAGAGTGTTGTCCTTGAGGATTATGAGTTGTAACATTAAGCCCTGGATTCACACAGTGAGTTGCTTATTTTGTTTCCTCAACAGGGCAGGAAACCAGGCTACTTCTCCTTCCTGGACCCATTCTCTCCTGCTGTCTGGCTCTTCATGCTCTTAGCTTACCTTGCCGTTAGCTGTGTTCTCTTCCTGGCTGCCAGGTAAAACACACATGCAAACATAGGCATTAAATTCCTGTTTAACACTGTTTTTTTTTTCAAAAATAGGAAGTAGTGTGCAGTATGTGACTGTCACATATCTCCATAACTCCAGAAAGAGGGCAGACTTCCATCTTTAATTTATTTTATTTAATCAACACAAAACAACAGGCATGAGGGCCAGAAACAAAATAACACACTAACAAAAGGAGATAGGAGCACAAAAAAACAATCTATCATGAAGTGGGGAAAGAAACTTTAGGTTCTAATTGGTTTACAGAGTTTGGTTTGATGTATTTAAACTAAAGATGGAAGTCTGCTTAGACACCTGCCTTCTTTTAGTGTTGTTTAAATAAAAGAATCTAAAGATGGAAGTCTGGTTTCCTCACGAGGAAACAAAATAAGCATCTCGGTGTGTGAATCCAAGGCTTCATGTTTCACCTCATTGTAAAGAGGGCAGGTGCTTAAGTGGACTTCCATCTTTCCATCTAAGGACATAGGAGCAAATCAAACTAATCTAGCATGACGGACGGTGAACCGTCAACAAAGGACCACCACAAATGAACTTAAATACATTAAACCAAACTCTATAAACCAAATAGAAACGAATGCTTCTTTATCTGCTCAAGTTTTCAAAATAAATGTTCACGATAACAAAAATTCACTTTTGGTGGTCTCTAGTGGCCACATGCTTGGACATCAAAATACCCTCTCCCTACGGAGCACTCCAGGGCACCCAAAGTCCCAACAACAGGTGGAGGCGGGGCAGGTGGTGGCAAAAGAGAGTATCCCATTGGCCCCACCTGGTTGCAGCTCAGTAATGTCCATCCTGGCCAGTCCCACAGTCACTGAAGTTCCTCCCCATATTGTCCCCTCCTCAATAGCCCCGTGTGTCTTTCTGGGCCAAGCCCCCTAAGGGGAGCCCACCTGCGTCTAGGTAGCTGCCTTGCATGACAGGTGACATGAATAACAGGAATACATAAAACAAAGACAATCCCATCCGGTCTGATACCACATTTGAACATATGTAGTAAAGTTTTAATTCTGACAATGGTCTACCGCAGAAATGACCTACAATAGACATTTAATCATGAAAAATGAACCATAGAGCAATAGAAGATGGTCTGTTTTGCTGTTCCTTTGATATGTACCACCTAATTAAAATTGTTGCAGACCAAGAACATCCCTTCATGGCAACTGTATTCTCTAGTGGCAGGATAATGTACCCTGCCACATGGCAAAAACATGTTCAGGAATGGTTTAAGGAACATGACAAAGGAAGTGATGTCCAAATTCTCCAGATCTAAGCGGACTTACTGCTAATATCTTGGTGCAAGATACTACAAAGCTTTTGTGGATTTCATGCCTCGAAAGGTCAGAGCAGATTTTGTGGGAAAATGAGGAGGGGTTTATAGGCTACCATATACACAAAGTGTGAAATGTCTGTTTCAGATGTTTTTCCTTGACTGCACACTAAATTATAATGCCTCTCAATTACCACTCCTGACCATTTTGACCTTGCTATTTGCCTTTTTGTACACTAGTCTTATCAATCTGCTTTCTAGTAGACAGCGGGTCGCTACCCTACACCAAGGACTTCTAGCATTGGACCTTATTGCTCAGTGAGAAAGCACTTCATTTTTAAACAGAATTTTGTTGAAAGTCAAAGATATTAAGTAAGTGAGAGATCATTTTGCTGATCAGGATTTGCTTTTGTTTCACATATCTTAGACTGTTTTGTGGGTAGTAGTTTCTGCACAATAAAATGACCTGTTCCTTGTCAGTCTCATGCAGTTAACAGTAGACGGGGTCCAATATTGTGTAGCATTTCCACAAGTAAAGTACACTGTTGATAGACTTTTACAGAAAAACTCATTTCCAATCTCTCCTCCTGACTGTTTTCTACAGTTTTACCACTGCTGAGTTACATTCACTGCCCTCAACTAGTCAACTAAATTTATCCTTGGTGACATGTGAAGTAGGACAGTAGGGATTTAAAGCAACAATAGCAGAAAGTACAGTGACCTAAAAATACCTGTGCTTTGGTGGACATTTAAGTATTTGCTGAATTCTGCAAACATGGTCTGCTGTTCCAATTTAGAAAAAAACATACATTTAATGTATGAAAGGTTCAAGACTGTTCAGTTAATATTTTATTTATACCAGTTAGCAAAATTATTCCTCCAATGAGTCAAGCTTAGTTTTTTTCAATTTTGGTGTGTATGATATCAGGTGATGTTTTTTTTGGCTATTATGTTAATACAGGTTCATTTCCAATCATAATAGCTGTTTCTAGAGCAGTGGATGCGTAAGTCCCCTGTGTTAACAACCAGCGCAGGACCTCTCGGCAAGAATAACAGTGTAAGACACTGATACACGAAGAAGGTGCCCAACAAGGTTGGGCAACAGCACCCCCTACCTTGACATTTTCATTAATCTGTCAGACTCTCTCCTCCTCCCCAATGTCCTAAACTTTGAGTCATTAACACCCTCCTTCAGAACTTCACTTTAATGTGTTCACATATTACAACCTTCACACATGAGCACTTTTTGTGTGTGTGGAGTTAATTATTTCATATTATATCCACCAATATTTTCTCTCTGCCTCTAAAAGGACTCTACATTATTTCCAGATCGGTTTAGCAATGAGTAGGATGTAGTTTAATAATGGATATAAATTTACTGTGGTAAAAGAAGAGGGAAACATGCATCAAGACTCTTCTCATTCTTGGCCCCACAATGGTGGAATGAATTCGCTCTCACCATCAGATCGGCAGAGTCTCTTGGTGTTTTCAAAAGTTGGCTGAAGACCCGCCTCTTCAAGGAGCACCTTGGCGACTAACCATCCCCTATTTTACTTGCTCCCAAATAAACTAAAATAAATCCTTACCTTCCTATCCTTGTTTTATCTTCTTTTACCTTCTTTTACAGGTGTTGTCTTATGTGCCATGATTGGTGTAGTTAGGTATCAGTGACGGTGTTGATCAGGTGTAGTTAGGTATCAGTGACGGTGTTGATCAGGTGTAGTTAG
>JBBMFX010050904.1:0-11210 GCA_037832545.1 Rhabdalestes septentrionalis
AAATGTGTTGAAAAGTGGTTCATTTCTCGAGGCTTCAAATGCACAGTGGGGCCACCTACTGGTCAACACAAGAAAAAAACAAGTGAATGCGCACACACTGCGTGCCGTGTGGTTTGAGAATGGGTGCAATTTTCAAGCACTAGCTTCATTTTTAAGCCTAATACAAATACATTGTGATGTTTTGTATCAATGTTAACCACTAAATGCAGCATAAGTGTTCAATCGAGGCTTCGTACGTAACGCATGACCTCACCTCACACAAACCGAGGCCTCGGGTGTCCTCTGTCACATGATTCTTTGGATATGATACAAGCTTCGAATCAGGGCTTCATCTGACACCCTTTTTGCTTGACACATGCCTCGAATTTTTGCTTCAAGCGTAACAACACTATCTGTGAGTCTGTTTTTGTCTTCACTCCTCATGGTGTCTGTGGTTCTCCTGTTTGTTCATGATCTGTTTTCCTTGTTCTGTTTTTCAGGCCCATGTTCCTCTGTTTTAATCAGCACAGTCAGCTTGTATCCATGTTATCCGGTCGTGAAGCTTTGTGGAAAGCTGACTGCAGTTTCCTGGTTTTGTTTTTCTTTGTTCTGTTGAGGAGCACGGGTCTTGTGTTCATTGTATTGTCCTGTTTTCATGTGTTGTCCCCTTTCCCTTCTACACACAGACTGTGACATTCGTCAATTTGGGTATTACTGTTTCTGGTGCACAATTACAGTTTTTGTAAAAACCTGCTGCTACCTAATATACACGCCAATATGTACCTGTATTTATATCTACAGGGTTCGTACTCTGTACATATACACATACATATACTCAAAATATATACATGTTTTCAATACATGGGTCCATATTTATATTTTTGATCTATTTGTATTGCATAGTGTACTTTTTATACTGTACTGTTATATAGTTTTTATTCTTTTATTTTGCTGCTCTTTGTTTCTGTCCACTTTCTGCCGTACCAATGCAAATGTCCAGCTTATGGGACTACTAAAGGTTTATCTTATCATCAATTTTCCAAAGTAAATGTATCTCTAATTCTCACCAGATGTCGGTAACCGGCTATCCAATCCACAAATGCAAATAAATCTAACCACAGATGTCCATAAATTATGCATAATAAAATTTAATGACACAGGGAAAAAGTATTGAATGCTTAAAGAAAGAAAGGTGCAAAAAGGCATGGAAAATCATTGTCACATGCTCCAGTCATGTGACATGCACAAATCACAGGAAGTGAGTGTGTCACAGGGTATATATTCATGCTGCTCAGACATTGAATCCGGCAACCTTGCCCTTCTACCATCTTCATTCTTTGTCACATGAGTACTCACTTCATTAAATGTTAATTGCATGAATGTTAGCGCTGATTCTGTTAGGAATATTAACTCTTGTAAGAGCGTTTGCAGATTA
Source organism: Rhabdalestes septentrionalis (assembly GCA_037832545.1). Lineage (NCBI taxonomy): Eukaryota > Metazoa > Chordata > Actinopteri > Characiformes > Alestidae > Rhabdalestes > Rhabdalestes septentrionalis. The sequence continues at coordinate 1,415 of JBBMFX010050904.1, forward strand.
AAATGCATGATTTAACAAGCCCTCTTGCTTCTGACTGCGCTTGGACTCACCATCATGCTACATGGGCGAAAATACTGGAATACTGGAAGGGGGATAAGTCAGTATGCTGGTATACTGCAGAGATTTGCACCCTTACCATGCAGACAGCTTGGGGTTACTGCACGCTCCAGACAGCCTATTATGAATGTCTTTCTTCTGGAATAAAAGACAAATTAATCAGATGAGAGATTCCTGTAAACCTAGAAGGGTTAATCGGGTTGGATCAACATCTGGTTCATTGTAAAAAAGCTCCCCTTCCTCAACCTCCATCATACCGACTGTTTCCCGATTCACTGTCCAGTTTCACATTCAGCTCAGCCAAAAACAGAATCAAAGGCATCGTGTATTCGGGGGCGGCTGGCAACTTTATTGACAAATCCTTTGCTGATCAACTGGATATGAGCTTAGAGGTGTTATGCCAGCCAATATAAATCACTGCCGTTGACGGTTGACCCCCTTACCACAGCCCCATCAGTCATCTCACCACTAATTCCTTTTTGGTCAACTCCCTCCATTCTCCTCAGGTCATCCTTGGTCATCCATGGCTGCTAACCAAGGACTCTCTCATCTCCTGGTCTCAGGAAAACATTCAGAGGGGTCTGACAGGAGCTTTGTCTCACGTCGTTGGCTGGGATGTGCTCTGGAGAGTCCCAGGACCCTGATATTGACCACTCCCTACCCCATCTACTGTGACCAGAGTGTGGTGTTCAGTAAAAGGAGGGCCATCCAACTACCACCACACCAGCCCTACGATCTGAGCATCGAACACCCGCCAGGTATGGTATCGCCCCATGGCCACCTCTATTCACTATCTAAAGAGCAACAGAAAGCCATGGAAGAGTATCTTCTGCTGCCATGTTGTTCTTTTCCATTGAAACAGTGGTTCTCAACCCTTACATTTTTTGCACAAATGCCCCCTGACCTCATCATGAGCCTCTTGATGCCCCCGCCCCCACACACACAAAGAAATAGGATCCTATCATAATTGACGGGTGAAGATTATGAAAATATATGGCCTAATAATAATAATGAGGATGATGACAATTATGGTTGTCCAAGTGTTGTCTTTGAGTAGCCTTATGAAGAATATGTTTGTAGAAATACCTCAATTGGGTTGTTTAATGCTGATATGCTGGCAAGCCAGGCTTGTTGAACATGATCAAATTAATTACAATAGCCTAGCAACAAGGGAAAAACATTTTACAAGAACTGGGTTTTGAAAGTATTCTTTATATTCTCTCACATTCCAAACAAATCCAAGGCATAACACATCACTTCAACCAATCATGTGCAAAACATGCCTAAAGCAGACTTGGGCCTATAAATAATTTTGAAATACCCGTTATTTAATTGAAGGTGGAGAAAGAAGTCAGCAGCAGGCTACTGTCCATTTAAAACAGGCTAACTACCTGAAACTAGCCACATAGATTAACTGGCTTATTTAATAAAACGAAACCTCAAGTTAGTGTGAGCCCTGTCCTTGATGGCTTGCTGCAAGCTTTTTAACTTCAGGACACAGAGATGTCAGAGTCAACCAAATTCAGATGGTTGTGGTACTTTGTTTGCAAATAGAGGGCTTGTATGAATCCCTGCTCGATGAGGCAGGATGTGGGAAAAACAAGATTTGTTCATAGCTGTTTAAATAGGTCAGTGTCGTTGGCTGTCTAAATGGAGTGCACAAACATTGACACTTTGGAAAGCTTTCTATAGCGGACTTAAACCTGAGCCGGTTTATGGTCTCCCCGTGCTCCACATGATTTGTCTGTCCATCTGCCGGATACATCACAATTTAATTTTGCTGTTTTAATATTAATTAATATTTAAATCTTTTTAAATGCACTTTTGTTAATTTCACATATTATCCCTTTAACCTGTTGACTTGTACGACATTCACTAGGGGGAGTTTTATTCCGCTGGCGGTCATGTTGAAAAAACACTTTAAAACCTTAATTGGAGTAATTTCACCTTGGAACAAAGATTGGATTGATTTTAGGCTTGTTCTTTCAAATGAACCGTGTCTCTTGTCTCTGTGAGGTTGTCTGAGCAAGCAGACTGCATTTTCGTCCCGCCTCCCCTCCCTCTCATTGGGTAACTGCAGTTGGGGCAGACCATTTTTTAAGTAGAATGGTTTAGTCCACATACATCACACTGAATTGCATCTGACTCGGCAAGAAAAAAAAAATGCTTTTTTGAATAGTGAACTAGGGTGAGAAGGCTGTCAGAAAATGGAAAGGGTCATTCTGCAAATAACTCAGTGTTGACTCAGAGCCGGTTCAATGTGGACTCACTAGGGGTGCAGCAAAAAGAAGACTTGATTCATCCTGTAAAAACAAGTATTTTTAGCCTGAACTTGGATAAATAAACACCACAGCAGAACAGTTAGAAGACTTATGGAGGTGTTTCGATGGGGATATGTGACCAGCAGTGAGGATTTTATAGGAGAAATTTGAAAAGATGCACTTTGAGTCCCAGAGAGACACACACAGGATATATGCGGTGAACTGCAAAAAAAGTAAGAAAAAGGGTTTATTTTGCACTTCGCTGCAATGTTTACAGCTGGCTAGTGGTGGAATAAATGCATTCAAGTTGGTTTTGAGATGTTTGTTCGAGTTTTGAGCGAGATTTGTCGAGTTTTGTGGCTTTTTGTGAAGATGCTATCTGGCTAGCCGGTTTCCACTGGCTAATACACTTCAAAAGAGCTTGCTGGTCAGCCGGGTCTCGCGGCAAATTCAAAATGGGCTATGTGGCTATTGTGGCAGAAAAAGAAAAGCTGTGTTTGGTGGTTTGGTTATTTATAATTCTACTTTGAAAATATGGATCTCTGAATCCAATATGGTGGCTCGGATAGCACTTCTTGAACTATAACACGTTTTATAAACTCATTTTTTATTCTTTTGTATTCGTTTTAGCTGAAATACGTACAGAAGACTTGGGGCTAGAGATTTCCAGTGTCTGACTATGTGATTTTTGCTCAGGGAAAATAGGAATAGCTGAATTCCGTACTACTTTTTTTCACACAAAACATAATCCATTCTGTTTCAATAATTTCCAATTTGTTGCAATAATTTTTCACATTTTCTTTCTCTGGCACATGAAACTTCAGAGTCTTAGCTTTGAAATAAGTCCAACTGCGAGCAAAAAGAACAGAAACCTAAGCTTTATAATAGTTGAGTACAAGTTCCAAGATGGCTGCCAAAATAGTTTGGTCAGTCAACAGGTTAAGGTAGTTTAAATGCCAGTATATTTAAATACTAGGTTTTTACAAAAAATTTCAAAAGCATAAAAAAGATTTTGGGCATTTTAAAGATGAAGTGCAGTTTGAAATATCTGGGTCCTTGCACCATGGAGCTTTACTTTTTGGAAGGTCCTTAGCAGTTAAAAGTAATAGGACACCACTGCGAGTTGAATGGCTTTTGGCTAAAACTCAACAGGTATTATGGCAAACGAGGGGTCATTGGAAAGTTCGCCCGAGCCCTATCTAACTCTGAAGTTTGGTGGGGATTTGTGCTTGCCCCGCAGAGCTTTGCCGCTCGTAATGTCCTTTGACTACTTCAGCACCAATGATACCTGCTCATTTCCACTGCTATATTCTGAAACTTGTAAATGGGAATACATATGCTATATTATTCTTGTCTATGCTACTTGTAACTACAGTCTATTTTATTTATGATGTCTTGTCACCATACTGTGACTTTGGCGCTTAGAGTGTTAAGTTCATACGTAATATTACATACATGAATAATAGGAACAGCCCACCGCACAACAGGACATAACCATTTTGACATAACCAGCCTGTGGATCCCCATTATCTCTTTTAAACTACTAAAACACTTTCCTTCCAATCGCACATCATCTCACTTCTGTTGTCAAGCATGGACGTCCTTATAGGTGTGGGGAAAAAGTGACGTCACATGCACAACATCAATACGTTAATGTGCCTGTGTCCATTTTAATTGGATGTAAGATTTTAAACCCGCAAAGCACCAGGTGCCTATTTATTTCTTATCATTCCATGAATATATTACATCTTATTTCGTGTTCAAACGCCCCATGAAGGTTTATTTCTCAATGCCCCCCGATGGTTTTCAAATGCCACGGGGGACACGCTGCGTTAAAAAGATAAATGGTGTCCTTCGCCCCTTCTTCGACTATCAGAGCCTCAATAAAATCACTGTGAAAAACCGTCACCCAACAAACAATGCCCTGGAAAATCTCATCCTCATCAGGGAAGGTGATGAGTGGAAGATGGTCTTTATTATTCCCACCGGTCATTATGTGATGCTGGTAGTGCCTTTTGGCTTGTACAATAGTCCAGCTGTCTTTCAACAGTGCATTAATGCTGTCCTCCATAACATGCAGGGTCACTGGGTCTTTACTGACCTCAACAATATGTACTGTGAGTTGGAAAAATGCACATTTCACGACCGCTCCATGACTTTTCTGGGGTTTGTGATTTCACCCCAGGGAGTGGCCAGAAGCTAGGCTCAGGTCAGAAGTGAGCATTTGTGAGCAGCAGTAAGGTTTCATGTCAAGGAAGAGTACTACAGATGCTATTTTTGCTCTGAGGAAGCTGATGGAGAAGTACAGAGAAGGTCAGAGGGAACTGCATTGTGTTGATCTAGAAAAAGCATATGACAGGGTGCCAAGAGAGGAGCTGTGGTATTGCATGAGGAGGTCTGGAGTGGCAGAGAAGTACGTTAGAGTGGTACAGGACATGTATAAGATCTGTGAGACTGCAGTGAGGTGTGCTGTAGGAGTGCCTTGGTAATGGACAGGCTGACAGATGACGTTAGACAGGAGTCTCCATGGACAATGATGTTTGCAGATGACATTGTGATCTGCAGTGAGAGTGGGGTGCAGGTAGAGGAAAGGCTGGAGAGGTGGAGATATGCACTGGAGAAAAGTGGAATAAAGATCAGTCACAGCAAGACAGAATACATGTGTGTGAATGAGAAGGACACAAGTAGAACATTGAAGTTACAGGGAGTAGAAGTAAAGAAGGTAGAGGACATCAAATACTTAGGGTCTACAGTACAAAGCAACAGAGGGACTGGAAAAGAGGTGAAGAAGCTTGTGCAAGCAGGTTGGAACGCGTGGAGATAAGTGACAGGTGTGATGTGTGACAAAAGGGTTTCACGGAGAATGAAATGAAAGGTGTACAAGACAGTAGTGCGACCAGTGATGTTGTATGGTTTGGAGACAGTGGCAATGAGGAAAAGACAGGAGGCAGAACTAGAGGTGGCAGAGCTCAAGATGTTGAGGGTAGTTAGGATCAGGAATGAGTTCATCAGAGGGACAGCTCATGGTAGATGTTTTGGAGATAAAGTAGACTGAGATGGTTCAGACACGACCAGAGGAGAGACAATGATTACATAGGTAGAAGGATGCTGAAGTTGGAGTCACCAGGCGGGAGGCTGAGAGGAAGACCGAAAAGGAGATTTATGGATGAGCTGAAAGAGGATATGTATTTAGTTGGTATGAGGGTAGAGGATGCAGAAGATATGAATAGATGGAGACAGATGATTCGCTGTGGCGACCCCTGAATGGAAAAGCCGAAAGAGGAAGAAGAAGAGTGGCCAGAAGCTGGATGTTTTGCATAACTGGCCTCTTCCCAATTCTCTTAAGCACCTCCAACATTTTCTGGGGTTTGCAAAATTCTATCAGCGGATTCATCTGCGGCTTCAGGTCATTGGCAGCACCTCTGACTGCCATTATCAAACCAAGCAGAACCGTCTTTTCTGTCCTTTCAACCCAGCATCAGATGGAGAGCCTCCGGACAGAACCCGTAACTGTTCTTCCACCTGAATTTGTTGTTTTGCTGCTCTGGTAGGAGTTGGAAGATTGAGTCCACCAGTGGCAGACCTTGGAGCCATCATCTGTTGAAACACCACAAGGATGCCCCTTGGTTCCAACATCCATCTGAACGGAGGCTCTTCAGTAGGTCTATTCATCCACCATTGCCAGTCACCCAGGTGCCCAAAGGACTCTGTTCTTCTTGTAATGAGCCTTTAAGTGGCCAAAGATGGCCAACGATGTCGAGGAATATGTTCAAGCCTGTGTGGTGTGTGCCAGAGCTAAGACATTACATCAATACAGCAGTGGAGGTATTTCACCCTTGGTCCCACATTGCACTGGACTTTGTGACTGGACTTCCAGAGTCTGAAAGCAAGACAACAATCCTGACTGTAGTGGATCAATTCTCCAAGGCCATGCACCTGCTGGCACTACACTGGCTCCCCAATCGAGTCTACCTGGAGCCTCTCCTCTGGATATTATCCCCAGAATAATGGTCAGACAGAGCAGACCAACCAACAGCTGAAGTGCTTCTTAAGGTGCTTTGTGGCAGATTGACAGTGCTCCTGGGCCCGCTACCTCATTTGGGTTATGACACAAACCGCTCACCTCCTCAGGTCCTAGTCTCAGTCTGTTTGAGGTATGCAACCACCGGTGGATGATGTACCATCAGCTCAACAGTTGGTCCGTAGGTGCCGGCGGCTCTGGAACCAGACCCGAGATGCCATCAGAAATGTAAATCATTGCTACACTCTTGGCTATGTCCCAGAAGACTGGTACAGGGTATATTAACAGGAGACAGGCTGATTCATGTTGCTCAGACAAACTCACCCTTCTACCATCTTCACCCTGGGTTATGTGAGTACTCACTTCATTACCTGTTGTGTGCATGAATGTTAATGCTGATTCCGGTGGGAATCTTAACTCTTGTGTTTGCAGATGTAAGTGCATGATTCATCCAGCATTCTCACTTTATTCTGCGCTTGGTCCCATTCTATTATGCTACATGGGCGAAAATCCTGGTTAAGGTATGTTCCTGTTCACCTCTCCATGTGGCAAACACGACACCAGCTGAAATCAAATTAGAAAGCAACCTTGTCACTTAGTTCAAATGAATGCCAGTAACAATTATAATTTTTACCATGATTATTCACATAAAACCATGAATTGTTATAGCCAAAATTAAAGAATTATTTCAAAAGTAGTGTATGGCACACTTTTTTTTAAAGTACAGTAACCCCCCACTTTTACGCAGGTCAGAGGTTTTCCATCACAGGTGGATTTATTTTGAGAACCTGATCGTTTTCTCCACACTTTCTTTTGTTGCCTTTTTCATGGCAATATGTTTTTTTACGCATTTTACTTCTAAATTATTAAATATTGTAACATTATTTGGACCCATTTACTCCCGCAATATTATTGTAGCTTAACATTTGGAATCCAATTATGTTAAGTTGGTTAAAGTTAAACAAATGTCAGAGCATGCCACATTCACCAGAATCCCTCAGTTAACTCTCTGACTCCAGGGGGTTAAAGTATTGAACAAGAGTGGAGGGAAGTACAGAAGTACCTGAAACTAAGAAATTATCCACAAAAATAGTTTTGGTCTCTGAAATATAACAAAAGGGATTTGTGTTTAGTGCTCACCACTATCTTCAACTTTACTACTCTCTGCCTGTATAAAATCTACACAAGACTCTTGTTTATAGCCAGGAAAGTTAAGTAAATTATTGAACTGCAAATTCATTGATGATTACCCCTACATTTTACTGTATTTTTTTAAATAAATTAAAATTAAACTAAATTATTACTGTATTTACCCGTTTATACCAAAGAAAATGATGAGAATGTTCATGAATGAATGGGCTTACCTTTACATGTTCGTTAATGTTAACTAACATAAACCAAGATTAAATGAAATGAAAGTGTTTTGGGAGTATATTTGGGGCATATTTAGGTTTTACACTATAAAAATATGCTTTTTTTTTTTTAACAAAACACAATGCATTTTTTCACTATATATGGGTGCTCTTGGAACATAACACCCATGAAAAGTGGGAAATTACTGTACTGCTATATGAACAAAAGTGCAAAAGCATTTGATTTGTAAACACTTAAACAAATAAGGAGTTTTCAACATCAGTGCTCCTACTAGCACCATTACACAGCTGAGGTTAATATATTCAAGTCAAAAATAAAAACAAAGCTACTTGACACAACAGGGCATTTACGTTTTATTTAGTTAGTTATAGAAAAACAAGTTACCTTCAGAGCCCAGAGCTAGGGGAGCAGAACTCGCATTAAAATAATTGTTGGCATTAAGTAAAATTTGGCGCACCCTGAGGCAGACGTGTTTGCTCGCTCCGCTCTCAAATGCCAGTTTTCTTATGTTTTTACATATTCTCTGCTCTTTTTTGCAAGTGTTGTGCACTGCTAAACTACACGAGACAGGCACTACTGGACATCTCTAACACATAATAATTTGGACTTTACTCCTTTAATACCACCGGAGCTCCAAGCCATTGTTCGCCACCACGGTAGCCACCACCACTGCTGCCACCACTGCCGGGAAGACTGGACTGCAGCCTCCGGTAAGGGAGGTGTGTACACATTTATTAACAACTCGTGATGTACAGACAGTCCACAAGTATTGTTCGCCAATGTGGATCTTTTGATGCTAAAATGCTGCCCCTACTATCTCCCGCGGGAGTTCTCGGCAGTTCTTTTGGCCTTTGTTTACATCCTGCCGCAAGCTAAATCCACAGAGGCACTCGGCAAACTCCACAACGTCATCAGTGGGTTAGAGACAACTCATTTAGAAACAGTTTTTATCGACGCCGGTGACTTTAACAAATGCAACTTATGGATTGAATTTCCAAAATATCTCAAACACATGGACATTCCCACCCATGACAAGAACAACCTGGACCATGTCTACAGTAACATATGCGATGCATATGGGGCCTACAGGTTCCCCACTTTGGACAGTCAAACCATATATCTGTTAATGTACCCGACTTACAGACAGAGACTGAAACAATCAAATCATGTCACCAAACACATCAAACTGACCCCAGAGACAGAGAGCATCCAGCATGATTGTTTTGCCCAGACAGACTGGGATATGTTTAAAATTGCAGCCACCATGGAGGACTGTCAATATTCAGGAATATGCTGAGTATGTGAGTGGGTACATCAGCACCTGTGTTGACAATATTGTGCCCACCACACAAATAAGGAAGTTCCCCAACCAGAAGCCCTGGATCAACAGTCAAGTGCGCCACATGCTGCGTACTCACTCACTTGCCTTCACATCAGGCAATGAGACAGTGTACAAACCAGCAAAGTATGGACTGAGGAAAGCCATCATAATACCCAACATGCAATACAGAAAGAAGCTGGACAGCTTCTATTCTTCTGCTGACCTTGGGCAGATGTGGCAAGATATGCAGCACATCCCAGATTATAGGGCCACCACCAGCACGATCAGCTCTGCAGGCAGTCTGCTGGATGATCTCAACGTGTTTTACACCCGCTTTGAGACCTCCCAGACCGTACAGAACTCCCAGATGTCCCAGACCCTCCAGAACCCCCAGATCAACCCCCACAAGGCAGCAGGAACAGACAACATCCCTGGACGAGCCCTTGAAGCATGTGCTATCGAGCGGGCTGATGTTCTCACCTGCATCTTCAAACTTTTCCTCAGCCAGAGCATCGTTTTCACATGCTTCAAAACCACAACCCTTGTCCCCCTTTCCAAGAAAAGTCTGCTCACATGACTAAATGACTACAGACCAGTTGCACACACTCCTAATATTGCAAAGTGTTTTGAGAGAGTGGTGCTGGCCTACATTCAGAGCATAATCCCCTGTCTTGAACTGCCAAATATTTTAGAATAAATTTCTTATCGAGACATGCAATGGCTTGAAGAACGGAGTGTGTTCTAAATGGACTACTTAAAGTG
>JBBMFX010050935.1:0-11209 GCA_037832545.1 Rhabdalestes septentrionalis
AAAACGCCCTTTTTAATTCTTGAAATGCGGCTCTTGCCGCAGGTGTAAAATTTAAAGTCTTGGGAGATCCTCGAAGGAGGGAGGTTAAAGGAGCAGCTATCGAGCTATAGTTTTTAATGAAACGGCAATTATAGTTTGCAAACCCCAGGAACCGATACATGTCCTTGACTATCGTGGGCACAGCCTCCACTCAGACACAGCCTCCACTTTAGCCTCCTCCATGGAGATCCCTTCCTGGGTGATGCGGTGACTGAAGAAGTCACTCAAGAAGGCGGGTGAGCATTTTTCGAACTTGGGTTACATGTTCTTCTAAATTACGTGAATAAACAAGAATGTCGTCTATATAGGTCTAACGTCATGTAGAACATAATTTACGAACCCCTGAAATACTGAGGGTGCTGAGGCCAAGCCAAAAGGCATTATGAGATATTCGTAGTGGCCAGAAGTGGTACTGAAAGCAGTTTTCCATTCATCACTCGCCCTGATGCGTACAAGGTTGTATGCACTCCGGAGATCCAACTTCATAAAGAAACAGGATCCGCGGAGCCGCTCGATGGTAGCCGGGATTAAGGGTAAGGGGTATGTATACATCACGTGACCTCGTTAAGCCCACGATAGTCAATACACGGCCAGAGACCCCTGTCCTTTTTTCACAAAAAAGAAACTGGCAGAGGCAGGAGAGCAGATCAGCAGATAAACCCTGCTCCATTGCCTCGGTCACATATTTCTCCATCGCCTCGGGTTCTGGTTCGGACAATGGATAAATACGTGACCGAGGAGGGTTTTTTTCCAGGAATTAGGTCGATTGCACAATCCCAGGCTCTGTGCGGAAGAAGACTAGTAGCCCTAGACACTGAAAAGACTTCCAGTAGATCATTATATTGTGTGGGGGTGTCTATGGGTGTCTGTGAATGGGGACTCTCTATCGTGGTTGAATGAAGGGGTAATGGAGTGACTAAACAGGAGATGTGACAAGAGGGGGACCAGGACATGATACTATGAGTGCCAGTTAATATGAGGGTTGTGTAATCAACCATGGGATTCCAAAAAATGATTTGGTGATGTGATTGGGGCAAGACTTGAAATGTGATTTTTTCAGTGTGATTTTCTTGTATAGTGAGGGAAACGGGAGATGTGACGTGGACGAAGGGAGTGTTGCACATGGAGTGACATGGGCATGAACCGTGACAGATTTGGCCAAGGGACACAAGGGAATGCGGAGAGATAACACGAGGGCTTGTGAAATGCAGTTCCCAGCTGATCCTGAATCTATAAGGGCACAAACAGAGGGAACAGGGTTAAAATCAGACAACGAGACAGACATAACAAATTGATTATTTGAAACAAAAAGTGAAACCTGATTCGGAGAGGCGGCTTTAGGTCGAATTGGGGATTGTAGACACCAATGTCCTTTCTGTCCACAGTACAAACAGACCCCTGCCTCTAGTCTGTTTTCGCACTTAAATTTTTGAAACTCCTAGTTGCATATCTTCGGGCTCGGACTCTTCTTGGGCAGGAATGGCTATATTTGGTGACTTCGATCGTGGCTTAGACAGTTTGAGGTTGTGAGGATGTATGTAAGATGGGCTTATTTGCACCTGAATTCTGTCGCATATGCTGATCCAGTGCAATCTGGTTACTTCTTCCAGGTCCATATCTGCAGCTCAACATGCCAATTCTCTTTTAACCTCTTCACTTAATCCTTTTCGGAATGTGGAAAGGAGAGCTTCATCGTTCCAGCCACTGTCAGCTGCTAGTATGCGAAACTCTAGGGCGTAGTCACACACAGACCCTGAACCCTGTCGCAGATCTAGCAGCCTGGTACCAGTCCTTTTCCCTTGTCTGGGGTGATCGAACACACTCTGGAGCTGTTGGGAAAAACTGGTGTAGGATGACATGGGAATTCCTCCCACCCTCCATACAGCTGCTGCCCAGTCCTGAGCCCTTCTCGTGTCTGGATGACCGTGGTAATCCGCTGCTTATCTGTAAGCTCAGGATGATACATGAAAAACAAATCGCAAGCCAAGAGGAAATTCTTGCATCCCCGTGGATCCCCTGCGTACCTTTCTGGCGGGGATGAGTGATGCTAATACAAGGGCGACCCTCTCTCTGGCTGGACTTCAGTCACTGAGACTGCTGGAGCGGGAGAAGGTGTTGGTGGTTCCATGCGTAGTTGTAGGTTTCGTAGACTACCCAGAACTTCTTGCATGGTGTGGTTTAGGAACCCCAACTTCCGGTGGTGCTCCAGTAGTTCTTGATTGATATTGGGAGCCGGTGCTTGTGGAGAGACTGAAGACGTTGGCTCTTCCGGCAGGGGTCCTGACTGCGCGTCCATGGGGATTAGTTTGGTCTCAGTATTCTGTCACGAACTCGGCTGAGAAGGGAAGGACGCTCAAGATAATGAATTTTAATGAATAACTGTTAGGGCAATTCGCCCATTTTGCCAGAGATAATCACCCCGGTGTCAGAGATTCACGGAAATGAACCAACAGAGTGTCTTTCTTTGCTCAAAATAATCAAATGAAAGATTTATTGGAACATCTGCAGATGGGAAGCAGGATAAAGACACAGACAACAAAGTCTGGCTTCCAGTCCTAAGCTGTTCTCCCCACAGAACATCATATCTTATACCCTGTCCTACATAATCTCTAGAAGACGACCCATCAGGAGGTGTAAAAAGTCCATTGGAGAAACTAATTGTCACTCATGTAGACGGAGCAATACGTCACTTCTCGGACGACACCAAATCTCCATAGTAACCCAAAATCTCCTGAAAGTTAGCCTTCAAGAATTTCCACAGGACAGCGAACTTCTGATAAACATATTTTAAAGAATATTTTGTCTAAGCCATTATCATATCAACAGGACCCTGTAGAGCCTGGAGCCTCAGAAACTAGGGATATCGCTGGACACAGAATAACTGAAACAGTGAAATGGATACATTATAAAACACTTATTCAAAAGAAATTATTCACATTACAAATAAATGCAGATTTTTCCATAACAATAACAAAGACAGAAAATAACTATAACACAAACATACACACAAACATAACAGGATTCACGAACAACGACTAAAGGGGAATATCGCAACCTGTGCTCCTCAAACGAACAAACAAAAGTAAAGTAACTCCACCACGCCTCCAATAACCTTAAACTGAGTAGAGAACTGAAGAGCAGGCTTCACAGAAGGCACACGAGTACTACTCCAGGGAAGAGTGAGGAACAAGGGTCTGAAAGATAAATACAAACAAAGGTTAAACAAGAACCATGAGACAGACAGGATATGTGAGCAAATACAGAGACAATGGATTCAGGATCGACTGGGGTATATATAGGGAACACTAACTAGACACAGGTGAGCTAGAGGGAAACGAGGGACAGGTGAGACTAATCAGAGGGACGCAATACAAACAGAATAGACACACTAGGTAGGAAACAAGGGAAACTAGATAGGTTGGACAGAAGTATAGGGACATAAGGGAAAATGGGACGCAAAGAAAAAGAAAGAAACCTAATACTCAGGGGGACGGAGATCGGGACCTACGGGCCGAGACCGAGGTGGTCGTCACAGTCGTTGGTGATTAAATAATTGTACAGGAGATTTGAGTGTAGCCGATCCGAGAACGTTATTTATATCTCATTGCTGCTGATTGTATTTGTAGTTTTATACACTCTAACTTAAATCAAAAGAGGCCGTTGAGCTTAATTTTTTGTATGCTTTAACAGGCGTGTCTAAAAATAGACTCCTCCAGAACCCCCCTGAATAAAACGGGCCACTGATTAACATTAACTGAAAATATTATTGGTGATTACCTATATATTTTACTGCATTTTTATTACTACAACATCACATTATATTATGACTATGTCTACCAGCTTAAACCAAAGAAAATGACATTCAAAGAAAACTCGCTTTCATTAATTAATTGTAGGAGACAGCAGTTCAGTGTAAACTGTCCATCACGTAAATTGGTTTACTTTTACATTTTCTTTAAGGATAATACATTAAGCTGAGTTTAAAATGAAATTAAAGTGTTCCAAGTCAAGGCATTTTTATTTAGCAGCGAACTAATAATGGTTGGCGAAAACTTTATCAAATTGGTGTACATATGTGCACCAATTTGATCAAGTTTTCGCCAACTATTGTTAGTATATACTCCATATTCCCATGGCTTTTTCGTTTCAATATATGTAATTATTCATGAATTTCTGTGCTAAATTATTAAGAAGAATATAGGCCTAATTTTATTTGGAAAGATAAAATAAAATAAACCTTTAGTCCCACAAGTTGGAAATTTGTCAACAGCCTCTTTAAATTGAATTTTGTTGAGACATGCCTGTTAAAGCAGACACTAAACAGAAATTGAGCTCAACGACCTCTTAATTTAATTGAGTTATATAACTACAAATGCAATCAGCAGCAAGGAAAAATTAATCATGTTCTAGGATCGGCTACCCTCAAAACTCATTTTTTTAACCATCAACACGCTTTCTTTGTGTTTGCCTGCACTACAGTGGCCCTGAAGTTCAAACCACACCAACAAATTACTAAACACAACAACAAATTGAGAATCACAAAAACAAAACTGAGAAGCACAAAAACAAAATTGAGAAGCACTAAAACAAATGCAGAATCACAGAAACAAAAGAAGAATCACAAAAACAAATTGAGAAGCACAATTACATTAAGCACAACCAGAAAGGGTAGGTACCAGTCAGCAACAGGAGACATCGTACAATTGGCTGGTACTTAGCAGGGGGCTGGACTGCTTGCTGTGATATTCCATCACCAACTTGGTAATATATTACTTGGTACAAATATCAGTAATGCACATTACAATGCATTTTTAAAGCGGAAAGAAGTTTTTTTTCCTCCTTAATATAAAATCGGCAAAATCACGCAAGATCACCAGAGGAGAAACGTCCTTGCAAAATGTTTCACTTCTTGTGTTTAGACAGAGAGAAGAGTAGATTCTTAATTTGTTTACATGCTTCTTAATTTTGTTTTTGCGCTTCTTAATTTGATTTTATGCTTCTTAATTTTGTTTTAGTGCTTCTTTATTTGATTTTATGATTCTCCATTTAATTTTGTGATTCTTAGTTTGTTTTGTGTTTCTCAAATTTGTTGTTGTATTTCTCAATTCTTTTGTTTTTGAATTAGTTTGTGTTTCTCAATTAGTTGTTGTGTTTAGTAATTTGTTGATGTGGTTGGCACTTCAGGGCCACCGTACTGCACAGCACAGAAAAAAGTATATATTTTATATGGAAATTTAATATTTGTTACAAATGTATTACATTATATTTTTCTTTATAACATCAGACTTAAATGCATTAAATACACTACACATGATCTGCATGAAAACTGGGGGATTACTGCACATAATAACAACAACAACAACAACAACAACAATCATAATAATAATAATAATAATAATAATAATAATAATAATAATAATAATAATAATAATAATAATAATAAATCATACATTTTATTTCTAAGCACCTCTCATGACTCTCAAGGAAAATTTACATAAACAACAAAAAGAATATATACATGAAATTAAGAATAGATTCTTTTTGGAATAAATTATATTATAAATATATTACAAATAGATGTTTTAAGTAGGGCTGTCAAGCGATTAAAATTTTTGATCTAATTAATTACATGGTGTGGTGATTAATTCATCTAATTAGTCACATTTAATCACACATACATACAGATGTTACAAGAAGTAGTTTTTTGTACCTTTTATTATTGAATACAAGCTTATAACTTAGGCTACAATGGTCATGACATTTTTATCACTGACTGAACCAAACCTATGAATTAGGTTACAGTATATGGCAGTTGTACATTTTGATAAACTAAGCCTCTCAGCTCTCTCACAAACACACTACAGTCACAGTGCTGAGACTCCGCCCCTCTGGAGGTCTGGATGGAGAAAGCTAATGTGGCTACTTCCAGCCCAATTTTCCCTCTCCTGCTGCCTCTAGCTCGACCAACACCTCTTCTACAGACACTACGACCAAGTTCACCACTGCCACACACTTTCCCGATGGGCAAAGTGTTGAAATAATCATGTGTTTGTGCTTCGTGATCATTCTCCCCTTGCATGGTCGCATAGCTGCACTCCAAAATTGAACCGGGAGACGCGTGAGCTTCTCTTCCAAAAGGAACATATTCCCCTTCAGAGTCAGAATCTGCAAAAAACATTCACAAGACATCATGGGACAACTTTTTGCCTCCCTGATCACACCCACCAAGTAAGCCTGGCTGGTCAGAACAACCAAGTGAGCCTCTCTGGTCTCCTGCAGGGCCACAACGGCGGAGCAATTGCTGTTCTTGTTCCCAACATGCAAACGATAAAGAATCCACTCATTATAATTACACTTTTAGCCGGAAATGTGTAGTTTATTTTCACAATATTGAATATGTTCACCCATTCATGCAGCAGAATTAAAAACCAGGCTCTGTTTTGCACGTTCACACCACAGATTTTTCCAAAACATCATCAGATCACGACAAACACAATAGTATTCTGGGAATTGGATTTCTTCCACTTCTCATCGCCTTGTAAGCTAGTTAAAACCACTCTACAGACAAAAACGATATGGTGTCCACTCATTATAATTACACTTTGAGCGGGAAAGGTATAATTTATTTCAACAATATTGAAAACTTGCAGAATTTTCCAAAATATTACCAGATTACGAAAAACACCATAGTACTCTGGGGAGTGTATTCCTTCCCCGTCCCTTAGTCACCAGTTAGGGCTTATAGTGGCGGTGTTACACATTGCCAATTAAAACACAAAGGGAAGAAAATGTTGTCCTAGCATGTAAAAATGGCCTAAAACGTGAACACGGCATGTTTGAATAGATTTTTATGTGGTGATGGCAGCACGAAGAAATGTGAGACCGAGTTGAGCTGAGCAAATGTACCAAATGTTTTATCCAAATAAAGGTCCACAGCACAAACTCCTTTCTCTCTATAAACACCTGCACATCACCACCAATCAGCAAGGCCTCTCCTTTTTTTGGAAAGCCACTGCATTCAGGGGCACTGAACTGCTGCTCCACACGTTGTGGAGTTTACTGGACATGCAGAATGCATACATTAACTCATTCGTGCAACAAAAAATGAGGCCCTATTTTGCAAGGTCACGACACATTGACCAGCAGCATTATTAGAGCTTGAAAAACACTATAGCATAATGGGAATTTTATTCTGTCCTCGTCTCACTGCCTTCCAACCTGTTTCAACTGCTTTGAAAACAAAAACGATAACGAATCCACTCGTTATAATTACAACATTATAATTTGATTTTTATGTGGTGATGGCAGCACGAAAAAACATGAGACCGGGTTGAGCTGAGTGAATGAACCAAATTTGTTATCCAAATAAAGGTCCACAATAGAGCACAAACTCCTTTCTCTCCAGTCTATAAACACGTGGTCTAACAATGCTGGTTTAAACAAATGGTTGTATGCTATATGCTGGTTGAAATATTTGGCAATCCTTTTTTATATAATTCAGGAGTTGGCAATAATGAAATTGTATCCAAGAGGTTTATAAGGGTATTGCATGCCAGAAAAAAGTGGGTGACAAGTTCCTGAGACAGACACGGCCTCTATTTTTTACCCAAAGTGGAGAGACATCAGACCAGTCACCAACCGGTGAGCCCCACTGACAAAAAGTTAGCTCTGGCATTTGCAGCCCAATATTATTGTTTAAATACAGGAAGGCCAAGGCCACCTCCATCTACACTTTTTTGTGAATGGGCATTTGTAATACGAGAAGGTTTGTTAGCCCATATGAAAGACAAAATGATTGAGTCCAGTTATTTGAAAAAGGACACGAGTAGGGATAGGGATAGGGAGTTTCTGAAAAAGGTACAACAATTTGGGGAGTATCACCATTTTTATGACATTAATGTGACCAATCATAGTGGAGAGTGGAAGCAACTTCCATTTCTTGATGCTAGCTGTTAGATTGTCTATCATTATCAAGAAAATCAATTCAAACAAGAGTTTGGGGTTTCTAGAGATATTCAGTCCAAGGTATGTGATATAGGTTGTAACCAATGTACATGGCAGGGATTTCAGGAACACAGGACTCAAATGATCAGATATAGGCATAAATTCACTTTTATAAAGCCTGAAATTTTATCAAATGATTTGATGTAATCTAGAAGGTTATGGATTGAAACCTCCGGATCAGACAAACATATCATTAAGTCATTGGCATATAAATTCACCAAAGCTTCTAGGTGACCACATTTTATCCCATGAATCCCTGAATGTTCTCTAATACCTATTGCCAGAGGGGAGAGGGGAGCCCCATGTCTCACACCCTGTTGCAAGTCAAAAGGTTCTAATTTGTCAGCGTTGGTAAGAATACAAGATGCTGGAGTGGAGTCAATTATTTTAACCCATTCTATAAAATATGTCCCAAGCTTAAATCGCCTTAATGACTCAAACATGTATGACCATTCAGTCTGGTTGAATACTTTTTAAGCATCAAGAAATAATACAGCAACTTGTTTATCCTTTTCATTAATTGAGTATAGTGTATTTAAAAGTAGACAAACATTACCAAAAGCACATCTAGCTGGGATAAAACCACTTTGGTCGGGATGTACTATTTTTAATATATGACTGCTTAATTTTGTGGCTAAGACTTTAGTGATCACCTTCTGATCACAATTTAGAAGAGTAATTGGTCTGTCATTGGCAGGGTCGGTTTCCTTACTCCCACTTTTCAGGAGCAGGCAAATATTTACCTCATAAAGTGAGGAGGGAAGCTTTTTATTTATCATTGAATAATTTACCATCCTCAACATAAGAGATACCAGCTTCTCACCAAATGCCTTATAAAATTCACTTCCAAAGCCATCAGGCCCTGCAGCTTTGCCATAGGGGTGAGCTCTAATAACTTGTAAGAGGTCAGTTTTAGAAATTGGTGTGTCAATTTCATCTCTTGAATTTTCATTTAATTGAGGAATGTTTAATTAGTTACAAAAATCTATATCCACATCCTTAATTTTGCTGGAGTCTTTATAAAAGTCCCTGAAGCAAGAATGCACCCGATTTACATTTAATCCTATGAATAGCCTTTTTGCCTGCTCCATAGATTCTCTGATTTGTCACCAAGTTCAAAATGTTTCTGTTTAAGTATCAATAAACTGTTAATGACGCATTTAGTGTACATAGTATTATATTCGTATTTGAGTTTTAAGATCTTATTGTAATAAGACTGTGAGAGGAAGGATCTATAAGCCTCTTCAAGTGTAGGGAGCAGATTTTTAATGTATGTGAGACATCTATTTAATTCCCTTTTTTGCAGACTCATAAATAATGTGGCCCCTCATCACAGCCTTAAATGTTTCCCATAGACATAGATCAGTCTTGGTATTTATGCAATTCCTGAAAGAGTGGTCCTCTAACTAAAGAGTACTGAAATGCCAGTTATATCTTGGCTTTGGCAAAACATCCTTAAAATGAAGTGAGACCTGACTATGATGGGATATCAAAATATTGTGATATGTGGAGTTGACAACTTTAGGTAAGAATTCAGATGATACCAAAAAAAGTCAATCCAAGAATAGGACTTATGAACGTGGGAATAGAAAGAAAAATCTTGGTCCGTGGGATGTTGCAGTCGCCAAACATCAACCATATTTCTTGTTTTAATCAAGTCATTCAGAGTATACACAGAGACAATAGCCGGAGGTGGTTTTGTTGAAAGCCTGTCTAAAATGTGGTCCATATAGCAATTAAAGTCACGCCCAACACAATTTCTGATGTAAGAGAGTACAGTGTCTCTAGGATTAGCAGCAGGTATCATATAAAATTTTTTAAAAAAGAAATCAGGACTATCTACATTTGGACCACAAAATATTTATAAAGTTTATATAGCCAGAAATTATTATATATCAGCCGTATGGATCAGCTTTCTTATTATCAAGGCACACTGAAATAATTTTGCAAAAAATTTACAGGTAAAGGGAGGTTGCAAGACCTGGGAGATCCAGTTTGCTCTCAACCAACTCTGTTCATTTGAACCGCCCATATGGAAAAGTTTATTTAAAAACACCTGTGATTCTTATATGTTCCAACAGAATTTTGTAAGGGACATATATGCTGCAAAAACCACATATGCAAAATACATAATATTTATGTATTTTCAATCATATATGTTATATATGTCTTACATATGACTAAAGCCTTATATGTTTTTATGATGCAAAAACATAGTGAAAGAATGCTAATTTAATATGAATGTCCACCACATCTCTTGAGATGTGTATAAAACAGGGCAGATTACCAGTCCGTATAAGGCTGTATTTAACTCATGCCCTTGCTCTTATCTTGTCCTAAGTGGAGCCCTATACCCATAGTCAATCATAGTCATGTCACATCTGGGGGTGCACGGGAGTGAGGCGAGGTGCAGAGTGCAGGTTCTTAGATGGTATTTAATGTCGACACAGACTCAAGACAATACATATCAGAAATCAAAACCTGGCATGCGGGCCAAACTGAAAACACTACATAAAAGACACAAAAGGGGAAATACCGTGTTGGAGACAAAAGGTTGTGTGATGGTTGCTAAGACAATGAACACAGGAATCTAAGGAAATTAAATACTAAACAGACACTCACAAGATCCAATCATAATCCACAATCACTTTAACTAAATACAAGACAGCTGAATCACAGAGACTTCAGACACACAGAGACTTCAGATACAAAATTATAAAGCGACACCCCTCCCACACCTAGCTGGATCTGACCACCTCTGCATGGCCCTGACCCCCACCTACATCTCCCTGCTGAGGAAAACAAAGCCACAGAAAAAGACAATAAAAACCTGGCCTGAAGGAGCCCTCTCTCAACTGCAGGACTGCTTCTCAACAACTGAATGGGATGTTTTCTCTAGCCACAACCTACAGGAGTACACGGACACTGTACTCTCTTACATCAGAAATTGTGTTGATAATGTCACAGTCAACAAAAGGGTCAGGGTGTTTCCAAATCAAAAACCCTGGATGAACAGCGAAGTGAAATCCCTCCTAAAAAGTCGCAACACTGCCTTCAAGTTAGGAGACAGGACAGCGTATAGGATGGCCAGGGCAGACCTGAACAGAGGCATCAGAGAAGCCAAGGCTGCCTATAGGAGAAAGATTGAAGATCACTTTGCTGATAA
>JBBMFX010050974.1:0-11208 GCA_037832545.1 Rhabdalestes septentrionalis
TCACAGTGGGAATGCACCTACAATGTGAATTTCAGACCCTCCATGATTTCTAAGTGGGAGAACTTGCAAAATCGCAAAGTGTTCAAATACTTACGTTCCTCACTGTATATGTAAAGTGATTTACACCACCAGCATACCCTTGCTACTGTTATGCTGAAACTACATGAACTACTTTGTGATACAACTGTATGTTTAGAAAACATTTAAGGACCATTCATTACAGTGAACTGAAATAATACATCTACACAAGCTCTAGAGAAGAACAGCTTCATTCTCTTACTGTGCAACATACTTGTTTAGTCATGCTCTCTGTATTAAATTTTTCCTGTTAGATGGAAGGTGTTGAGCTGGGAGGCGGTGGGTACTCCTCACGTTCACTCAGGTTTGTGAGGGTGGAGTGGAAGTGTCTCTGGGCGCTCTCATGCCCATCATACCTCCCAGTTCTGCCCTTTCCAGCTAGGCTGCTCTAGCTAGATATGCCAGAGTAATAACTTGCACTCCTCATAGATATTAAAAATGCCTTGTAAATTTAAATGGGACCAACTTCCTCCTCTGCTTCTCTGAGGCAACTGCTGCACACCCGCCAGATCGATCTCCATGGGAGATGGCCCTCGACTGATCCTGGCTCCACTCGGGCCCTTCCCCAAGCTGGGACATTGCTGCCTAAAGCTCCGGAGGAAATTGTCGCTCCTGATCCTGATGTTTATGGACAATGGACTCTCAGTTTTACTTTCAATATATTACTTTTCTGGACACATAGTAAAACCAACTCTGTTAGCCATAAAGGGCATATCTGTCTATAATCTTGTTCATCTCTTGTTATTTATCCCCATGAAGATTGTCTTTTCTTTTCTATCTGTGTCGACCTGAGGAGGACGGGTTCCCCTTTTGAGTCTTGGTTCCTCCCGAGGTTTCTTCCTCCATCTGAGGGAGTTTTTTTCTTCTGTCATCTTTGGCTTACTCATTAGGGGCTCAGACCTGGACTCAGTAAAGCTACTTTGTGACAACCTGGTTGTAAAAAGTGCTATATAAATAAACTTGAATTGAATTGAACCTGAAGGTTAAAAATGTTCAGAGGTTGGGAGGAGCGAATGAAGTCCAGTTCAGGAAGAACATGGTCTACTTTAAGAGTTGATAAATTAGGAAGTGGTCTACTGTGGCACTATTCGTCTAGTTTCTGTTGGGTAAAGACTGGAGCGTCACTTTCTAGCGCGATGGATGTTGTGAGTGCAATAATACAGCAATTCACTGACAATAGTAATGACTGGATTTTAAAAAAATTAATTTGGTACTGTTTTCATTTCCATTAGGCTCGGGAGTTTTACAGTGTGTATTACGGTAAGTGAAACCACATCTTTCTGTTCTGAAGAACAAATACCTTTAAAAATGTAATCGTTCAGCTAAGCTGAGATTTTATTTTGTCTATGTTGCCAACAAGTCAATTGTCATCCAAATAATTTTCATAATAAAAAAACAATCAAACCGTCTCTCATCGCACTTAACCCCCATTTAGCTTCGAACCACATTTGTTATTTTGTAGCAGACTGGTCGTGGCTTAGGCTGCAATGTGAAATTTTTTGGGGATGGGTTTGAGTGACTATTGACTCTTTGTTAAATGAGCATTTTAAATAATCCACGATTATTTGCATTCATTTGTGTTTTACAGGGTGGTTTCGATACTTCTTGTTCGCAGTCTGGGTGTTTTATATTCTGATGATCTTCCTGCTGACACACTTGAAAAAGGAGATCATGCAAATAAAGCAGAAGTGTGAAAGAATACAAAGAGCCGCAGCTGACTACAGGCAAGAAGACGATGTGGAGTACGAAAACATATGAAGGAAAAACTTCTAACGGCTTTCATAACCATATTAATAATCTTCTGTGTTTTTTCAGGTTATTTTCAGTATGTATCAGTAAATGTAAAAACAAATGTCACTATACTCAAAAGCACAATAAAATCTTCAGCTGACTTTAAAAACTGGCCTAATGTGTCATATAGAATGGAGTTGGTGGTTGTCTTTGAAAGTATGGTCATTTTACAAAAGGAAAGTAGTGTCTTTTGTCTACTTAACAACCAGAAGTGTTTTTGTCTACTTAAACACAAGCAAAATAACTGCATGCTAAAAACCATCAGTGACGATACATGAATACACTGTAAAAAAAAAAAAAAAAAGTAGTACTCATATCACACAAGGATGTTCATCTACTATTTTTCTGCCATGATCACCAGTGGCACCTCTGAGGCACCCTTAATCTGGGTGATCTGAAAAGTTTCATTCATTGTTTACCTGTGTCTTTAGTCTATGATTCGCTCACCTCTTATTTAACAAGTTTTCGGGTTTGAGTCGTTTGTTTATCACCTGACATCCCACTTAGCTAAACAATGCAGCCTGAGCCGAAAAGAGAATTGATTAGTTCATCTCTCGAGTCTTCGGGTTTGAGACTCAATAATTCCAATACAGAAACTTTAGGATGTAGCGCAAATGCGCATGTGCGACTGAACGAATCACTCATATGAGACGACTCGTTTTTCCCGAGTCACATGAAAGATTTGTTCAAGAACGACCCATCACTACTCAAGAGATTAACTAATCAATTCTCTTTCCAGCTCAGGGTGTATAAGTTAACATTACGGGACTGTCACGTGATGAACGTACAACTCAAACCCGAAGACTCAAAAGAGATGAACTAATCAATTATCTTTCCAGCTCAGCCTGCATTGGTTAGCTAAATGGGCTGTGAGGTGATGAACGTACGACTGAAACCTGAAAACTTGTAAAATAAGAGGCGAGGTGAGTGTATCATAGAATAAAGACACAGGTAAACAATGGATGAATATTTTCTGTTCCTTATAACATTATAGTTTTGTCTTGTTTGTAGTATGATCAGCGTTTGTGTAAGCATTAGATATGTTAGGAAAGTAACACGTAACATTTTCATTATATTTTGCTAAAATTAACAAAATGAACGAGATGACTCGAAAAAAGATTCATTCATTTTGCTGAACGAGACTCAAAGATCCGAGTCAGTAAAATGATCCGAACTTCCCATCACTAGAACCCAGTTCTGGCGACGTTAAAAAGGCAACCTGTCTATGTAATAGATAGTGATGAACTGATGAAACTTCATAAAATATTTGCTGTCATTTTTGGTCAAAATTAATTATTGGAACGCCAGTAAAGACTACAAATAAGCATTGTCAGTGTAATATGATTTGAGGTAAGAACTATCTAACTTAAAAGTGCCTAAAAAAATCAGTGTTTCAGTACATGAACCATTTGCTGTAATCTTTGGCCTCATTAGATTGTGCTCTTGACTTTAAGAACATGTTGCATTTTGATTTTTTTTCCCAATGTATGGGCTCATGAAATTTCATTAAGTTTCATCAGCCCATCATTAGTAATAGATACAGGAATGCCAATAAAAAATAGCCATCTCCACAACATAAACTATCATTCACTCGTATATTTTAGATTTGGGTTCTGCACAACTGGATTTAAAGAATTTCGAATTAGTGGAAAGACCAATATTCTTGTTCCATGCTGACCTGGATGAACATAATCTGGTTGTAGTTCATGGTGGGTGTTGTCAGCCACCTCTCTAGACACAAAAAAAGGAAATTTCTCCACTTGTTTGTGGAGATGCACAACTTAGGTATAGAGAATGATTGTTTGGGTTGAACATGAGAATGTAATGTAAATGTAAACACAAATAAATCATAAGTCTTTAAAGTACATTTGTAATGTACTGTACATCTAATTAACTATTTTGTTCATACAGAGGAAAGCCACATATAAAGCACCGCTAAGAGCTGCAGAAGATATACTTTCCAGCCTGTGCACCAAAGCTCCATCAACTATATGTAGTGAAAGCACAGATAATGGCAGGGTTAAGGAGCTGGAAGCACACATTAAGTCCCTACAAAAGAAGAATTCCAAACTCCGTAACCTGGTTACTCGAGGCAAGTACGGTATTTAAAAAAATAAAAAATCTCCCTATGAGCAGTAAAGTTATGCATCCATCCATGCCATGCACATATTATTTGCTGTCTTTGTTCAGAAATGTTCAGGTACAGTGCGTTATATACAGTGCGATAACTGTGGTCTGTTTTTGTTTGTTTTTTGTTTTTAAATACACAGGAATGAAACTGATATGAAAAACGTGCTGAGCATTCATCTTCCAAGTTCTGAAGAGAGTGATACAGCTAACACACCAATGGCACCTAAGCAGGTTGGTAAAGAATAACAACAGTAGGTAAAGATACAGTGGAGGAAATAATTATTTGATCCCCTGCTCAGTTTGTTGACTTACAAAAAATGAACAGTCTCTAATTCATGAGGTAGTTTAATTTTTATGGAAGGAGACAGAATATCAATTGGCCCCTCAATGTGGTGATTTAATCCTGGATCCATAGAAGAATAATATCCCCAAGTACAATGTTTCCTCCTCCATGCCTGACTGTGGGATGGTGCTCTTCGGGTCATACTCAGCATTTCTCTTCTTCCTAACACGGCGGGTCCTGATGATGCCAAAGAGCTCGATTTCAATCTCATCTGACCACAGCACTTTCTCCCAAGCTTTCTCTGACTCATTTAGATGTTCACTGGCAAACTTAAGATTGGCTGTACAACGGTGCTGGACTGTGAACATTTGGGCTGGGAGTCTGTAATTGTCTGCAATGGGTTGTAGGGGATCAAATACATATTTCACTCAATGTCATGCAAATCAATTTATAACATTTATTTAACATGCTTTTTCTTTATTTTTTTTTATATTATGTCTCTCCGTAAAAATGAAAACCTCTAATTATAAATATCCTAAATTATTTTTGTAGGCCAGCAAGCTTACAAATTCAGCAGGGGATCAAATAATTGTTTAACCCACAGTAATTAGGTAAAGATAAGGATGCCTTAAATCCTACAGAGGGCAGGATATTATTCAGGGCATTTGTGTCAGTACACCTTCATAAAAATGTCCATTCCAACATTTACATTTATGCCATTTAGCTCTGTCGTTCAGTGCGACTCACAATGATGCATTGACCCAGAATCCACTTGCTCAGGGAGACGATGGTGGTGGTGGTGGTTATGGTGGTGGTGGTGGTAACACAGTGGAAACATATTTAGGCTTAACATAGACTAGAGCCGAATTGATTTTTTTGCTGCTCAGTTCTCCCCAAAGAGCTTCTTGGTTAATATGTGCGCGTTGTACTCAAAATTACAGATAGCTGCTTTTTATGCAGTTCTTGGTTTCAATTACCTAGATATATTTACTATATGAATATCAATTATCAAAACATCATATTTTTTATTCATTCTCAGACACTGTTCTAAAGCACCACCCAAGTGCTAAATCTGGTGAAGTGAGGAAGACAATCAACACAAGCATTTGTGAACTGAGACGCCAAATGAAGACTAAGGCAGTGGAGTCAGCTTGTGCTGCTGACAGTGTTATTGATTAGCTAACTTTTTCCAAATAATCGAGACATTATGTTAAACATTATGTTAATGTTGACTAAAAAAAAGTTAAGAAACAAATTGTTTGTTACTGTCAATTACAGCCTTTTGTAAAAATTAAAACATTTTATGTTTGAAAAAAATAAATTTCGTTGAAACAAAATCCATTTTATGTTTTAGCAACTCACTGTTTGGTGAAGGTTTTGCAGAATGTTTTTAAAGGTATAATTAAAAGATTTTAAGAGTATAGACGAATGGTCCATGACTTATAAGGAGATATGGAAAAATACACTGACAGTTTTATAATTCATAATGTATTTGCAAATATATTGCTTAATATGATTCCTAATATATACTGTAATATAGTTGAATAAATATATTCAAACATATTACAATATATATTAGGAATCATAGACTGAACATTTTTTTATTATTTTGGATCTTGTATATACAAATATAAATATTTAAGTAATATTTTAATATGAAATGTAATACTGAATTCAATATATTATTCATTTGAATTGTAATACATGAAAAACGGCAATTGTTTGTATATTCTTCAATATATTATGATACATGATAACATATAGGTAAACAATACATTTTTCCATATATTCTAGGGGAATTAATTATTATTATTTTGTTGAAATATTTTAATTACTGATATGAATACTGCAATTTCTGAATATGATTCCATCATTTCTGTATCTTTGAGATGTTTACATTTTGATTAAATTTCAAACATTTTCAAATTAAATATGGCTCTCATCACCACTACTGTAAAGCACACATTACAACTCAAACGTTTTTCACACTACAGTGCTGAATACACACTTTTGGCCCGATTTCGAGTTACTATTGGAACTACTGAAACAGGTCCCAGTATGAACTGAGAGTCATTATGTGTGTTAACACTACTATTGTGGGGAGTTCGCAGATATCAGTCCTCACTAATGAGATGGACAGAGAAAGTGGACGGACAGCTGTGGAAGTAGACAGAGAGCTCTGCCTACAGGAAGGCAGGGTAAAGGCGACCCTGAGGGGTGGCAGAGATGCATGTCGCTTCTGACCTGGGAGCTGGCAGCTGTAGAGAGTAGTTCCTACTGAAGAAAATGATGAGTAATATAGATAAAACAAACTACAAGAAAGCAGTCAGTAGAAACTGTTTCTCAGTAATGACATTTACAGCCCAAGCGTTTATTACTGCGTGGACCAGCTTTCCAGACACTAAATTAAACCTTCGTTTATCACGAGGCCCTGGACCAGGACTACTTTAACACGGTTCTCTCTGTCCAGCAGGTGGCGACAAAGAGCATGGTCAATTATAAAAGGAGAAGTTGTCTTCTTTGGGGCTTTTCTGTCTAGTTTATCATTTGAATAACTGGAGCTGGAGTTCCTGCTTTTACGGCTACTGTAAGTAGAATAATACTCTAAAAAAAGACTATTAATTCACTCATAACTGTAATGCCTGTATAAAATATAAACAATCATTTGTAAATGTTTTGTCTTCTGTTAGGAAGATCTGGATGTGTATTTTGGTAAGTGTAATATTTCTGCTGAAATAATGACATGGAATTATTCTTCAATACCTTCCCCTCTTTACTATATGTTGGTTTTACCAGAAGAAGTATAGTGTAGTGTGTGTGGCCCTGGGATGAAATACACAATGGCAATAATATATAATGGTAATTTGCATTTTAATGATCATTGAGCTCCTTGCTAAAATTGGCTAAAGTAGAAAACGTTATAAAGATTAATTACTGCAGTTATTCAATATTTTTGCCAAATGTTCACTTCTAAATAAACTTCAAAAATTTTCAGTAGAAGAAAAATCAGTTGAATTCTACATTCTACTGACAATGCTTTTCTAAAGAAATTATACATAGATTGTATGAGCAATAAAACACAGGCAGCAACAGATTCATGTCGAAGGAACGTTTTGGTAAAAGTAAATTTTATTTAAGGCTTAGCACAGATGCAGTTGATCAGCAGAGATGTTTTTTAGTCTATTTTGCTAACACAGATGTCAATTGTCATCAAAATCATTTCCATAATGAAATACCTTCACTCATCCTACATTTATCTTCAAACCATCTTCATTTATTAAGTTGTAGCAGGCTTGTGGACGTAGTTTAGGATGCAGTATAACTTGCTATAAAATGAGATCAAAATAGTTTGGAGGATGTGTTTGTAAAAAACGATCTGGTGACTATTGACTCCTAGCTAAATGAGCATTTTCTTGTATTTTTAAACATCCATGAGTTTCATTCATTCTTGTTTTACAGGATGGCTTCGGTACTTCATGTTTGCTGTCTGGGTGTTGGATATTGTGATGCTCTTCCTTGTGACACGCTTGGAGAAGGAGATAATTCGGATAATACAGAGATGTGAAACAACACAAAGAGCCGCAGCTGACGGCAGGCAAGAAGACGATGATGTGAAATACGAAAACATATGACGGAAAAAAAAAAGTTTTAAACATCTTTTGAAAAAACTGTTTTGTTGGGTTTCTTCAAATATTTTAACAATTTTCAGTATTTTTTCTGTTTATTTTCAGTATGTATCAGTAATTGTAAGAACATTTTATCTAAAAGGTGGCACTACACTCAAAAGCATAATAAAATCTTCAGCTGGTCTTAAAAACTGGCATATGTGCCATATAGAACGGAGTTGTTGGTTTGTTTTTGAAAGTATGGTCATTTTACAAAAGGAAAGTGACAACAGGAAGTGTCTTTGTCTACTTAATCACCAGAAGTGTTTTTGTCTACCTAACCACAAGCAAAATAACTGCTAAAAACCATCAGTGATGATACATGAATACACTTAAAAACAAGAGTTTGTACTCATATCATACAAGAATACTATTTTTCTGCCAGGACCTACAGCGGCACCTCTGAAGCACCCTTAATCTGGTTACCCTCCTCACACACTGCTCCCATGGCGCTGTGTTCCTGGCTGCCTCCTGCTTCACTTGGTGAATGGGTTAAACACAGAGAAATTATTTCACTCTGTGCACTGTGGTGTGTTCACACCAGACAAAAATGGCCACTACCTAAGATGCAAGATTGTGTCTCCATGGATCAAACTAGTTTTTCCAGCACATCCCATAGATGACACAACCTTGAACTCTCTGTCATGTACCTTAAATCATCGAATATACCAGATTATCCCACAGATCCTTTTATTGGTTGTCCTTCAACATGCAGGAAGGGACTAATATAGATTGAGGTAGAGCGACTGACCCCACAAGCTGAATACAGTCTGTTGACTGGATTCCCAGTTCCTACTGGAACTACTGAAACAGGTCCCAGTTTGTACTGAGAGTCATTATGTGTGTTAACACTACTATTGTGGGGAGTTTGCAGATATCAATGCTCACTAATGAGATGGACAGAGAAAGTGGACGGACAGCTGTGGAAGTAGACAGAGAGCTCTGCCTACAGGAAGGCAGGGTAAAGGCGACCCTGAGGGGTGGCAGAGATGCATGTCGCTTCTGACCTGGGAGCTGGCAGCTGTAGAGAGTAGTTCCTACTGAAGAAAATGATGAGTAATATAGATAAAACAAACTACAAGAAAGCAGTCAGTAGAAACTGTTTCTCAGTAATGACATTTACAGCCCAAGCGTTTATTACTGCGTGGACCAGCTTTCCAGACACTAAATTAAACCTTCGTTTATCACGAGGCCCTGGACCAGGACTACTTTAACACGGTTCTCTCTGTCCAGCAGGTGGCGACAAAGAGCATGGTCAATTATAAAAGGAGAAGTTGTCTTCTTTGGGGCTTTTCTGTCTAGTTTATCATTTGAATAACTGGAGCTGGAGTTCCTGCTTTTACGGCTACTGTAAGTAGAATAATACTTTTTTTTTTTATTCATAACTGTAATGCCTGTATAAAGTATACACATTCATTTGTAAATGTTTTGTCTTCTGTTAGACTCAGGAGGATCTGGATGTGTATTTTGGTAAGTGTAACATTTCTGCTGAAAAATTGACATGGAATTATTCTTCAATATCTACCCCTCTATACTATATGTGGGTTTTACCAGAATAAGTTGTGTAGTGTAGTGTAATGTGTGTGGCCCTGGGATGATATACACAATGGCAATAATACATAATGGTAACTTATTTGCATTTTAATGATCACTGAGCTCCTTGCTAAAATTGGCCATGGAGAGCTAAAGCAGAAAACGTTATAAAGATTAATTACTGCAGTTATTCAATATTTTTGCCAAATGTTCACTTCTAAATAAACTTAAAAAAATTTCAGTAGAAGAAAAATCATACATTTTATGAGCAATCAAACACAGGCAGCAACAGATGCATGTCGAAGGAACATTTTGGTAAAAGTCAATTTTATTTAAGGCTTAGCACAGATGCAGTTGATCAGCAGAGATGTTTTTTAGTCTATTTTGCCAACACATAAGTCAGTTTTCATCCAAATTATTTCCATAACGAAATATAATCTAACCATCTCTCACCCCACAAAAACCACATCTATCTTCAAACCATCTTCATTCGTTAAGTTGTAGCAGGCTTGTGGACGTAGTTTAGGATGCAGTTTGATTTGCTATAAAATGAGATCAGAGAAGTTTGGGGGATGTGTTTGTAAAAAACGATCGGGTGACTATTGACTCCTAGCTAAATGAGCATTGTCTAGTATTTTTATCCATCCATGAGTTTCATTTATTCTTGTTTTACAGGATGGCTTCGGTACTTCTTGTTCGCAGTCTGGGTGTTGGATATTGTGATGCTCTTCCTTGTGACGCACTTGGAGAAGGAGATAATTCGGAGATAATTCGGATAATAATGTGAAAGAGCCCAGTACTTGGCTTCCTTTTGCTTCACTTAGTGAATGGGTGAAATGAAAAGAAAGAATTTCATGTTGTTCACACTGTGTGCAGTGTTGTTTTAACGTGTGACTATAAGAGGGCACTTTACTATATACACACACACACACATGTGAGTAGGAAGAGCATGGTGTATTTTAAAAGGAGAAGTGGTCTTCTGTGGTGCTTTTCTGTCTAGTTTATAATTTGATGGGTAAAGACTGGAGCTGCAGTTCCTAATTTTATATCTACTGTAAGTAGAATAAAACTCCAAAGAAGATCAGCAATTCACTGATTACAGTAATGCCTGTATAAAATAAACACATTCATTTGTGTTAGACTCAGGAGGAGCCAGTATTCTCAAAGGCTCAAAGACCAAGAAGCGGACAACAATGAGCCCTCATGTCTGCACCCTTTTGAGGAAACTTATTGACTTTGAGGGGGCATCATAGCTTTTTTTTTCTTGCAGCAGTAGGTGTCAGGCTCAGTTTTGAGCAGCCTTGTTCTTTGTTATTTTTCAAGACAACTTTGAACTACATGATTTTTACACAGTGCTGTTGCATTGTACTGTAATGTACCTGTACATAGATTTTTTTAAAATTAAATATGCTGTTGTCAGGTTGTAAATGAAAACTTCAAATAAGTTTGATTCTCATTACAAAGTTGCTGTATTCTCTCCTACTTGTCACTGTCCATCATACAGAATTTTTACAAATTCAAATAAGTTGTCCCCTGATTTATGACTACAAGTCTTGTGGTAAGTACACAATGCAAAATACAGAATACAAAATAGATGTCCGAGTACAAAATACAAGCAATGTCTGGGTACACCAGTCATGCCAATCAAAATTAAAGTATACATGTGGGATTGTCTCATTGTGACGTTAGTGCCCGCTAGAGGGCACTACCGTCTTAATTTTCAGTTAA
>JBBMFX010051003.1:0-11207 GCA_037832545.1 Rhabdalestes septentrionalis
ACACACACACACACACACACACACACACACACACACACACACACACACACACACACACACACACACACACACTATTTAACTGAAATTAAAATCAGTTTGCGAGAAGTATCCTTTCTGAGCAAGGAACATTCACCTTAAATAAACAATAAACACTTTGGTCAAAACACATTTGCTCTTATACTTGATCTTAAAGCACAGTTAGATTAGTGACCATAAAACCTTTATAAATTATGTATTACTATAGCCATCATTTCCACATGATTAAAATATATTACATCAACACGGTTTACTGTAATATACTATAATATACTTTATATGTAGTAATTTACACATAAAAACTTGAATCAAACTCAGTACATCACATGTACAGATATCAGGATGCTCTTACCTTTTGTAAATGATAAGATAAGATAAGATAAGATAAGATAAGATAAGATAAGAACTTTATTAGTCCCACAACTGGAGAAATTTGCATTATCACAGCAGAAAGCAGAACAGAACAGAACAGAACAGAACAGAACAGAACAGAACAGTGGGCCTGTAGTAGCAAGTGTAGCTTGAATTTTTAAAATATCAGGAATCAGAATCAGGAATCTATTTTTTTTCTTAATGATGTAATTATACTGCCCCAAACATGCCAGACATCTTAAGTACTGGCCCTTAATTTTACCATTTTGAGCAATTATGTACTGTCTGACTCACTGGTTATGAGTTTAAAAATGACACACAGTTCTACAGTAGGATCATGCACCGTATGCTCTATATCTGTAATGCTACAGTGTCGGTGATATTTTATTTTATATAATTTACTTATTAGTGTATTTTACCACTTCAGCATATTTTACTGCACCAAAATAGTATGAAAATGAAAACTCTGTTGTTTAACGTGTTACAAGATATTTTTCAGCCTTCAGAGAATTGTTTGAAGGGAAAGAGGTGTATACAGGTGTATAAAAATCTGACTGTCCATTGTAAATGTACATGAGAGTGAATAATAAATGAATCCAGTGAAAACAAATTAATACCCAGCATCACATGACATTGCCCAAAAGTGTCTGCATCTCGCCACTTTGAGGGAGATTCAGCATGACTTTAAGCATTCTACCAGCTGCAAGGTGAGAGTCTTAATCACATGACTCGACTTGTCGACCTCACAGAATTCCAGATGCATTCCATTCTATTTATCTTGTATGAACAGGCACATATATTCAAGATATGTTTAAGGATAAATCTGCAAATAGATTTCGTTCTAGTCATCTATTGTTTTACCATTGAGTAAAAGCTCAGTCAAGTCAAGTAGGTGTTTTGTTGTTTCAGTCATATACAGAGTATGCAGTGAAATGAAACAGGAGCAACAGAACAATATTACACAATATTACAACATACAGTGTGGTCTTCAGGTGCAGTTACAGTGCTGGTGTGAATGAATACAGCATGGTGTATTCTAATCAATAGAGTGCTGAAAAATGCAAATACTGAGGTGGATAACAATAAATAACTGTGCAAACTAAATTTGAAGTGGGAGTTTTGCTATATTTACTATTGTCAGATCAGTGAGTATGTGCATTGTGCTTGGAGAAGGAAGGAGTTTGTTCAGGAGTGTATGTGTACAGTTTGTGATTTGGTATTGACTGAGGAGAAGTAATTGATTTTAGGTTGGAAAGAAGGAAAGGAGGGTGTGGGAGTGGTGTGTGGGTCATCCACAATGCTGGTGGCTATGCAGATGCAGGGTGTGGTGTAAATGTCTGCTGCAGAGGGAAAGAGAGATGATCTTCCCTGCTATACTAATTGTCCTTTGTAGGGTCTTCCAGGTTGAAACAGAGCAATTCCGAAAACAAGCCATGATGCAGATAAATAGGATGCTCTCTATAGGCCCTCTGTAGAATGACATTAGGGCTGGGGTGTGTGCACCTTGTAGTCTCCTCAGGAAGTAGAAAGGTTGCTGGGCTATTTAGTAGTGCCCATGTCCATCTGAGGTTCTCCAAAATGTGAACACCACATTCTCTGGGCGATCACATTTGAAGAGTCATTAATGTCCAGTAGATAATTGATCTCTCCTAAAGACAACATCTATCTTTTTCATTTTGTACATTCATGGACAGGCTGTTGATTCTGTAGCTCTCTCACTGTTCTCACTGTTGTACTGTTCTGTTTCGTGAATAAAAGTCATTCAGCACAACTGCAAAGGAGTTGTTGTTCGGTCACTCTCTGAACAAAATTTCACATTATATTATAGAGTACCCCGAACTCTTCACTTAGAAACCTTTAGGTTAGTCATGATTTGATGCTGAGAAAGACTATCTTTGCTTAGAACTGAATTCTGATATCATACTGTCTCATCTGGTCTATCTCAGTCACGCTCCCAGTGGAGCCAGTCGCCCGAGTATTAGGAGGTACACAGCTCTGGACATGGGTTTGTGATGTCATGGGTTGTTATATGTGTGGTTAATGGGTGCCTAGGCAATCCAGGTGAGAGTGAAGAGCTTCATTTGTTCTTTAGCTGGGTTGCTAGGTACCTAACGACATGTCCACCTGTCCTGTGTTTAAGTAAAGTGATAGTTATTGTCCATGTCGTGTGATTGAGTTATTGAGTTATTGGCTGTCTGCGTGAGTGCGTGCGTTCAAAGGTCCGGCAAATCCACAGAATCGTTGTGCTGTCACTCAAATCTATTCTGCAGCTTTGGTTCGGGTTTTGAGTTATTTAGAAAGATTATATTAGTCTTGACTCATGTTTTACATTCCTCTAGAAGGAGAGTTTCATCCAGTGGTCTCTCCAGTGGAGAACTCTTTCAGCCAGCCAAGCCATATTAAGCTGGAACCTATTGCAACATCTGATGCCTGTTTTTTTGACAGTGTACATTTCCGGTGTGTCTTTCTACTGTGTATCTGCAGGCGTGAATGCAACAGTCCCTTCACACTGAGAGGGCTACACAGAGCGCGGAGTACTTATACTGGCCCCTGTAAGCAGTGGGCTTGCTTAAGCTTCATTAGTATGTAACTCTTCTAGTCTAAGCTCATTTGTGTGTGTAATAAGCCCATAAGCTCTAAGCTCATTTGGCTGTCTGAATACTGAACTTTGTCATTAAAGACCATTTGTATTACTCTGTTTCCAGCTAGTGCGTCCATCCCCTCACCTAAAGTGAAGCCTCATATGTACTAGGGAACAATGACCACAAATTAACAAGTTTCTGATAAGTTTATTAAACCCACCCTGGTGTAATCTAAAGATTTGCTTTAATGGAAAGGTTAAGACTCAAGGAAATCTGACCTTTTGTACAAAGCATTTGCAGACATTTGCACATTCAACTCAATATCTTGCCAGTCTTTCTACCTTATCCATTTCATTCTCTGGCTTTTAATCTCACATAGACAGCTATCCCTAGGGATGCTTAGGGGTTCGAAGTGCTAGCCAAATCAGACGTGGTAAAGATGTCACTTGAGTATTCAGAGCTGGCAATAAACATAAGTGTAAGTGACCATTATGTCATAAGTGAACAGCATGAAATTCTTATCCAAATGAAGCAGCGAGCATCCAGGAACACAACGCCTGCTGTGTGTGGGAATGGTATCTTGCTCAAGGGAACCTCAGTGGTGCCACTAGCAGTCTTGGGATTTGAATTACTGAACCACTGAGCCACCATCTGCCCCAAACATGTCATAACTAATTTTGCTCCAAACACTCTAAACGTGTATGATCCTGAATATTGGCAAACTAAAATCTTTGTTTATTTCCTTGCCCCTGATATCCACTCCCAGACACTTTCTCCCCTTTACTGTCTCGCTCTTTACTGTATTGATCTGGAGCATCTCATTATGTCGTCTAAGTCATCTTGCTGCTTTGGTGGTCAAAGATTAAGAACAAGATGAATTTCCACAGCGCAAGCTACATTGGAGTGAGGTACAAAGAGGTACTATTTCAGCACCTCTGTATTGTGAAATTATGAGTGGCATCATCAGATGTTCCACTTGCTCTGCTGAACAGCATATTCCCCAGTTGCCCAACACAGGCAAGTGCTTCTTGTGATGCACCCTCCAGGGGTTCTGATCATAATTATACAGCAGCTGCATCAACAACTTCATCTCTTCAGATCCACCTCACTTCTGACAGTCATGCAGCAGGGGGTGCGATGAACCAGCTAGTTTTAGAGCAGCAACAACATTGATAACCATATGCAAACTAATTAAAAAATTAAACAAGAAAGGTCTGGCAGCACAACAAACCCAGACCATACTAGGTCTGTCTGCCTTGGACATCAGGACATAATGTTCTCATTAAAATGGCCAGTAATATTATGTGAAAAAAAATGTAGATTCATGGTGCATGGTGTGACTATAGGCAGTATATAGGTTGGATTTATTTAAAAAAGAAATTGGTGTATGACAAAAAGTTCTACAGTAAAATCAAACAGCTATCAGTGAACACTTCAGGTCCTTTCATGACTGTCAAATTTCCTGCAGGCAATATTTCATATTTATAGTACACTAATCGACCACCACAAAACCAATCATGTGTGAGCAACCCACACAATCCTCTCAAGCAAAACCAATAAACATCCGATTGACCCACTGAACCAAATGGTTGTTTAGTTAATCTTTAAAGGGAGACACCACATAATGTATGTAAATATGTATTAAACAGAACAGAATGAAGCATTAAAGCAAACTAAGCGGAAACCCTGTTAAACTGTGCTTTGGCAAGATGGTTTCATTCAACCCACAACTTAGACTTTTATACTTCAGGTTTGAACTTTGATATTCAAATGGTGTGGTTGATGTTGTGCAGACAATCCACTGCTCTTTTACTGCATTTCCTTAAACAAACTGTATTTTTTAGTACTGCAATCTCATTATCAGCTCAGAGACCATATTTGTTGCTTTCTCTCTTTAAAGATGAAAAAGACTACAAGATAAACTTGTTTTCAAAGATTCTATCTATCTAGGTCTATTAAATTTCCCTTTTAATGGCTCGGTAAGCATTACTTACAAAGACAATGTTTAACACCAAATACAAATAATTAAAAAATGTACTTTACATGTAATTTACATTGCATAAAATATTAACCCGAGAAATTTCATGTTTAAACTGGCCAACTGGTCAACTGACCAAGTGACAACTAGTAATTAGTTTAAAATTAATTAGGAAAAATAAGGATTATAAGATTTCAAACAGGTCATATCAAAAGGTGACTGTTATCATGATTTGGTACAAAAGCAGAATCCATGAAAGACTTTGAGGAGCAAAGGTGGGGAAAAATCTCCAGTTTGTCAACAAATGCATAAGTAAATATAAAGATGCTTAAAAAACAATATTCCTGGAATAAAGATTGGAAGGGATTTACTACCTTTTCTCCCTCTACAATTCATAACATAATTAAATGATTCAAGGAATCCGGGGGGATTTCAGAGTGTAAAGGACGAGAGCACAAGCCTAAGCTGAACACATGTGATCTCCAATCCCTTAGACGGCTCTCTGTATAAAGAACTGTCATTCATCGCCTGCTGATATAACTAGGAATGACAGCATTACAAAGTGGAAATACTGTCCATTCCCCTCATTTGTGGAATGAGTGGCAGGTGTGAAATGGATTCTTACAGTTGGCAATTAAGATTATCTGCATTCTTTAAAAAAATATGTATGTTCCATACTGTCCCACACTTTTCTTTTTATGGTTGTATCATGTAAAATAAATGGAGAAAGTACCAAGACACACCTGTTTTTACAGTGCCATGCTTTCAAATTTATGGACAAAGAAGCATGGGAAAGAATCTTTTTTATTTCAGCACTGTGCCACAGCACACAAAGCAAGGTCCATTAAGACATGGCTGGATGAGTTTAGAGCGGAAGAACACAACTGGCCCACACAGACTGGCTCTCTTAAACCCATGACCTCATAAATGATCCACATATTGAATGGGCCCAAATTCCTGAGTGGATAACCGACAGTATTTTTTATACCGCTTTAAAAGTTTAGTCTCGTCCACACAGATGTCTGAGTCAGGCATTTTTTGGGCATTCATGGTGCCAGATTAGCACCAATCATTTTTCTGCTCATTGGAGCAAATCACAGCATCCACACGGGTGTCTGGCGCTGAAGCTCGGACGGACGGGCTTGCAGGCAACATCTTCTTGGTGTCAACTTCTGCTAAAATCATCTCCTGTCTACGGCAGCATTTTTGTCGATTGTAAGTTTTAACAAAGAATACAACTTTGTTTTCAATGTAGAACTACAAATTAAGATGACCAACGTGTAAACAATTTGGATAAAATAATTACTGCCCCCAAAGACAAATACACAAAACTATACATTGAGCTGCAGGCTGGAATTAAAGAGCATCAGACAAATGCCATTGTAACACTTCACTGAAGTCAATCAGGCGCAGATACAAAACACAACAAAATCACCTATGGCATTCAGAGCACATTCATTTATCCAAGATTCAAACATCCGTGTGGACAAGGCCTAAAAGATTATCTGTTTGATGCTCACAGTTTTCTATTTCTATTTTTGTTTGGGAGCAACTGGTTTAAATTCGTTTTGCTGTTGTTGTATATCATATATATTACACAGTTAAATTCTTTATCAAGAGGCAATATGTCAGCAAGCAGACTGTAGTCTTGTGTCAGGATTCTATTTTTTTTTTATTAGGCCCCCTTTTCACATGACTTTTATCAAATGGATCACACAGTAGCTTTACCCCTTAATGGGCCAAAATATGTGCACT
Organism: Rhabdalestes septentrionalis; assembly: GCA_037832545.1. Lineage (NCBI taxonomy): Eukaryota > Metazoa > Chordata > Actinopteri > Characiformes > Alestidae > Rhabdalestes > Rhabdalestes septentrionalis. The sequence continues at coordinate 6,724 of JBBMFX010051003.1, forward strand.
TTTCCCTTAATTTTTCCTAATTCCCCACAAATTAAGGTCAAAATTAAGGTAATATTAAGGGCTTTGGTTTCATGCTAATAGTTTTATCTTGTAACATTATACATTTTTTTTGTTTGACTGAATCATAATCTATAGAAAACAAACTTATGCACATTTTCTTGGAGAATTCCTGTTTAATTACTCAATTTAACATGTTGAAGAAAACATCTCTCTCTCTCTATCTCTCTATCTCTCTCTCTCTCACACACACACACACACACACACACACACACACACACACACACACAAACTGCGGGTGATTCAGAATGAGAAGAGGAACTGAGAATGTGTCGTAGTTTCCTCCCAAGCCTGCAGCAAGTCAGGTTCTCATAGAGACTCACACACACACACACACAGACTCTCAAGTCTGTACACCCCTCATGCACGTGCCTCTCGACTGACAGTCATTAGTCACTGTTCGTCCCGAATCTCAAACAAGAAGTAGTTTTCCTGTCTCCTGAAGGGTTCTATGTAAAGGTAAGTGAACTCCTGTAGCCAGTGTGAACAGCACCTGATCAAAGAACCAATAATAGATAACAGCTCAGATCAGTGTTAGACTAGAATAAGTGAAGACACCTGTGAGACAGAGGTGCATTGTTATCCTGTGCTAAATGTATGTTGGTACACTGTGACAGTATGTTTGTTAACTAATATTTGCACCAAACCCATGCTAAACACTGACAGTGAGGCATAAAATCAAATTAATTTCGATTGAGATGCCTTGCTATTGAACTTGAATGCAGAAAAATGGCATTAACATCATTATATGACCTAATTTTTTTCTTATGTTTTTTAACAGGGCACATGCTCACACAAAAATTCTGTGCCTGACAGGGCAGCCTACTTGAAGAGGCACAACTGGATTATCAGAGGCTTCTATTCTTTTGATTTCTCTCTGCCTTGTGATTGAAAGTCAAACTGAGAAAGTAAATCATGCGAGTCTTTGGAGGAAGTATGCTTAGTTTAGGAGAAATATGATGAGTAATCAAACAGCAAACAGTTAAACAACATCTATGGGGCACAGAAATGGACAGGTCATTTCAGACCTCTTCTGAAAAAAATATTTTTAAATTGATGGAAGGTTTTTTTGGGGTTTTTTGTACAGCTCACAGGGGAACAGACATTCCATTGATAATAATTCTCTTTTGACAATTAGACCATTTTTAGGAGTTTGAATGTGTCCTCTAATGTATTCATGAGATTCCATTAAAATCGTTCAGTCATTAAAACCACTTCCCCAGGGGCAGCTGGTGGTCTAGAGGTTAGGGAATTGTCCCTGCAAACAGATGTTTGTGGGGTCAAATTGTTAGTTCCTCCGCTAATGTGCCCTTGAGCATCCTCACACACTGCTCCAAGGTTACTGCATCTGTGGCTGCCCGCTGCTTTACTAAAAATGGTTAAAGAAGTGGCAGAGAATCCATTGTGTTTGGGCAGTTGTGTGTTCATGCGTGACAATAAGGGGCTGCTTTAACAATTTTGTGTTTGCCCCCCTTTGTGCCACCACAACAGCAGTGGTGAAAGTACACACCCCTGTGGTTCTCCCGTATTGGTGGAGATGCTATCCGAGACACACCTACCTTCAGTGAGGAAGACCAGCACCCATGCATACAAAACAGCTGTTAAGTCCAAGGTCCCTCAGCTTTGTGTACAGTCTACCTGGCTCTATGGTGTTGAAAGCTGAGCTGTAGTCTACAAACAGCAAACTCATATAGTTACCGTGTTTCTTGTCCACATTGCTGAGAGTGGTGTGCAGGACATGGGAGATGGCATCCTCTGTGTATCTGTGGGGTCGGTATGCGAACTGGAGGGGGTCTGTGGTTCTTGGGATGGAGGAGGAGATGATGTTCATGAGCAGCCTCTCAAACACCTTTGTTACTTCCGAAGTCAGTGCTACTGGCCGGTAGTCGTTCAGACATTAGGGCTTGTTCTTCTTGGTCACAGGGACAATGGTGGAGTTATTTTGTAGGACACTACCAGCTTTGAAATCATTGACAATATGCAAATTATTGTTAAATCTTGTTCAAGACAGGTCCAATAATGATTGTAGGGTTCCATCCATCCATCCATTTCTAGGGGCCCAGCACTGACATGGGGCCCTGTCAGGGGCTAGTACTATTATCTTAATAATAATAAAATTCTAATCTTTCATGGGGCCCAAGATTTCTAGTGGCGCCCTTGGCCTGTCACCTGTTACACACCAGTCATCCCTATTACATGCAATAACATGCTCAGTATAGAGATCAACTCCTTATCACTATTTGCATCACTTAACTCATTTAACTGTAAGTTACATATTAATCACCCATCACTGTATATAGCACAGTGTGTTTCTTATAGAATATTTTCAGCTGATTTTTTATTTGATTTTATTCATACTTTCTTTTTTATGTTGTCCCTGGGTCTGTCTGTGTGTCTGTGCTGTTGTAACATAAGCAAGCAATAAAGATTACTCATTCTAATTCTGAATTGATGCAAAAAACAACACTTTAAATGACTGTCACGTTTCCAGAAGTAGATCTTCTATTTGGAAGAACGTGTTGCAGATACAGTGTGTGTAAGAACATGATCTGATATAGAGCTACACAATCAGATAACACAGTCAGTTTAGATAGATAAATTCTTGCTTTGTATAATGCTTGCATGACAAACCACTGGGAATTTGTCAGTGTAAAGAGGAAGGGTGAGGGGGTGGGGGGTCAAACCTACAATTACTGCAAAGGAAAGATGAAAGAATAAACGCCTGTGCTGTTAAGCTTTATCCATAATATTTTGGGGGTTTTATACAGTGCAACCAAATCTACACACCCATACCGTAATTTAAAGACTGCATCATATTCTGTGGAACAGTGCAAGTTACCTCTAATGCAAAATATCAGTCTACACTTTTAAAACTACAAGACTATCTACTCTAAGTATTAGACTACCCTCTATTAGACTACTCAAACTTGCTCTTCTAACAGAATAAGCTTAAATTGTCTTGCACTTCTGCCTACTTAAACATCTAATACTCAGAACTCCCTTCTGGTTCTCCCACTGTCTTAAGTGTTTCCTCAAATTGTAAGTCTTTTGGACAAACGCATTTACCAAATGAATGCATTGTTATGTAATGTACTGTAGCTGTAATAGCTGTAAATAACTGGTTGCCATGCAGCTCATAGTTTAGCTTCCTATGTGCTTATCATTAAAACAGCCTTGTGATCTTGTCTCAGTTTTCATTTTACACTGGTGTCCTGCTAAGTTTCACATTCACTGCATGACCTTGATTAGACATTTAAAGCCTTTAATGGCTGAGTTCCAGCATATCTTATAGATCTCAACATCTTATAAATCTAAAGCATTGTGGCGTGATACTCAGCTGAGGCAAGCTAACTGAAAACTTAAAGGATCACATGCTCCTTTATGTGAAGATTATTTGTTATACAACCCATTAACACTGGAACAGAATTCTAGAGTATATTAGGATTGCAAGCTTGATTAGTGTTTTTTAAATCCAGATACAAACCCTTTTGGTTAAGCTTGCTTTAAATATTGACCAGTTCTCCAGATGTTTGTAACTGAGCTGTTATTTCATTTTATTTAAGGCACTTACAGTGCTCTGCTTATAATCCTGTGTAAAGTGATTTGAGTAATAATAAAACATTCAGTTTAGAGCAATACATATATATTGTTATCTAATTTGTTAATTTCCCACTTGTGGAACTTTTTTTTAATTGTATACAATTCAGTTGTTTAGCTTGAATTATATACAGTGGGCTAAAGTTACCATGTACATATTTAGCCCAGACAGAGACATTGTGTAAATTTGGCAAAACTGTGATGGAATTCCTTGCAGTGCACAAAATAGCACTGCTTCGGGAATGGAAAGCAACTCAGCACTTTGACTTGGATTTGAGCCTCAAAATGGAACAGTGGAAGAAATGTGCAGATGTGTTTTGTCAGGTGATATAATTTCAGTTGGGCAATTTCAATTAATTTGACCAGACCTGTTCTTTCAAACGGTTCATTTTAATTTAATGAAAGTACAATGTTCAATGGAAAATTCATTTCTGTCCCAGCACCAGTGATAAAGTTTGGTTTGTTTTATTTCAAAGGACAATGGTACAAGCATGAGAATTTAACGTTTTGCCCATAAGCAGGAAAAAAGCAAAATGGGCCCATGAATTCTTGCTCAGTACATAAATTCTAGTCTGACTGTAATGATTTCATTAGTGACTGTCACTTTGTTCGGTGCTGCACATTTTATTCTGCGGTGACAAAATTTGCATCTGTTTTTAGTTTCTGTCCACTGAATGTGTCATTGTCATCATTTGAAGTTACCAAGAAATGTAAAATGTCATATTATTATTATTATTATTTTTTTTTTTTTAAATTATTATTATTATTATTATTATTATTATTATTATTATTATTATTATTATGATTATTATTATTATTATTATTATTAT